>PITA01020685.1:0-34366 GCA_004023965.1 Spilogale gracilis | reverse complement strand
AATGGAATACTATGCCTCCATCAGAAAGGATGAATATCCAACTTTTGTAGCAACATGGACTGGACTGGAAGAGATTATGCTGAGTGAAATAAGCCAAGAAGAGAAAGTCAAGTATCACATGGTTTCACTTACTTGCGGTGCATGAGGGGTAAACTGGAGGACAGTGGGAGAAGGAAAGTAAATGGGAACTAGGGTAATCGAGGGAGGGAAACGAAACAACAGAGACTTTGGAGACAGAAACAAACTGAGGGACTTGGAGTGAGTGGGGTGGAGGGATGGGAGAGCCTGGTGGTGGGTACTGGGGACACCTAAAGCGTGGAGCACTGGGTGTAGGGAATGGGGAATGAATCTTGGAACACTGGAAAAAAAATTTTAAATAACAATTAAAAAAAAGGAGTCTACATTTATGCTTTAACTTCCTTACTTTCTTTCACTCCTTAATCCATTGCAGTAACACTGTTTTCATATCACCCCACTGAAAGTGTTGTTATTAAGATCACCAACTACAGGGGCGCCTGGGTGGCTCAGTTGGTTGGGCGACTGCCTTCAGCTCAGGTCATGATCCCGGAGACCCAGGATCGAGTCCCGCATTGGGCTCACTGCTCGGTGGGAGACCTGCTTCTCCCTCTCTCACTCCCCCGACTTGTGTTCCCTCTCTGGCTGTATTTCTCTCTGTCAAATAAATAAAATCTTTAAAAAAAGAAAAGATCACCACCTACAATATCCAACAATACTCTCCAGGCCTCGTTTTTTGTTTGTTTCTTCATGTGTCCATATTTTATATCATGATCTGTTTGGCTCTCCATGAGTGGCCTACCATCAGGCAATTCAAGAACAACCACTGTATCAATTCCCTCTCATTTTCTTCTCAGTGCTGATGTTGCTCATTCTTTTTTTCTTTCTTTTTTTTTTTTTCCCCTCAGAGACTCTCTCTTGTCTTCTTTGGCACACTCTCCCTGAGGCAGGCAACCCTTGGTGCTTCTGTGATGCATATCTTCTACCACTTCCTCCAGATTAACTCCTGGCCCTCTAACTTTGCTTTGTGCCCTAATAGGCAAATATTTAAGTCCTGTTATCAGTGAGCAGCTATGCACTATTGCTTCCTTTGGCCAAATGAGGATCACCAGTAGAAGTTTAGAGATAAGGATGAGAGTGGGGTCAGGTTATTTATTCCCCTCCTTTGATGTCTCCTCTCAAGCCAGCTGTGTCCCTCAACAGATGGGTACTGTTTCTTTCATGGCCACCTGCATTCTTGTATATATTTACATCTAGCTTTAGGTGACCTTTACCTTCTCTCATCTGTTTAGGTTTAGAAAATGTACTAGTTTTATTGCTGTTAGTAACAGTTTCCTTCAATATTTTTTTGGTTTCCTTTTAACCTGCCCATACTTTCATAATCCATATCTTCGTAAATATACCCTCCCTGAATTATTCTAGTTATTATTGAGTGCTTACAAGTTTCCTCTTGGGAACTTGAATGAGATATCCACCAATATACTATTATGGCCCTGTCCTCTTCTCCAAGGTCACAGCATGCATATATGATTTTCTACTGAATATATATCACCTGTGTACTCCATGGGAGCTTCAAATTCAACATGCCCAAATTGAATCTATTATCCTTTTTCTCCCCAAAGCCACCTTCCTGGAATTTAATTTGACTCTCCCATTCTCACTATATGTGTGTATTAATTTGACCATTAAATCATACTGAAATGGCTTTCAGTCTGTCCTACTTCATTTTTACTGCCTCTCGTTTACATTAGGTATTATTGAATTTACCATTTAAACTATGAAAATAATCTTTTAAGTATTTTCTCTCTCACCTGGATTACTACTAGTGAATTTTCTTTTACACCAGTAGTGTGAACTATCTTATCTTAAATAGTTGACCCAGAAACTTTTCTAAGTTATTTTCTCTAAGGAAAAAAAAAAAAAAACAAGTATCTTACAACATATTATTCATCTCCTGATATGGTTGCTCTACATTCTCATACCCATCCAAGTCCTTCCCTCCTTAATTTCTGGAAATACCAAATTCACAACCTCTGAATACATTACTTTGTTTCTCCATACTCTTGTACATGTTATTTTGTACATGTTGTATTCTTTAGTGAATATCTCATTATATTTCATTTATTTATATATCACTTCTGTCTCTGTGAAGCCTCACTGATCTCAAATAAACCTCACTACTCATCCCCATGTATTGTATATGTTGAAGGTAGTAAATATGTTAATATACTTTAATTACTTACATTTTTATATGTTGCTAAACTTGAACTCAAGGGCAGAGACCACTTTTATTTTTTTATCTTATTTTTTATTTATTTATTTTTTATTTTTTTTATTGTTACTTAAAATAAAATACCCTACTTCCCATTTACTTTCCTTCTCCTACTGTCCTCTAGGTTACCCCTTAAAGGTCTGTGAATTAAGGAAGAAGTATGGCTAGAGGGGCAGTTGAATGTGAGTTCCTTGAAAAAATGTTCAAAGGATATAAGATTTACCTGATAATTTTAATGCTGTAATTTTAGATTCAGGAATATAAGGATTATACTTTAGGAAGGCAGCAATATCCATATTAAACAAGGTCATTATAACTCCCAGAAGGAAATAAATAACTACAATGTGTCTCTCTTCCTCTTGGTTCTCAAACTATGTGTGCTAGAACCTGGACCAGATAGTCTGTGAAGTATTAATTGAAGGTGCTCTCAACTTGGTTTTCTAGGCCATCTGTTGGCCCTTACTGATCTTGATATTAAATGGAGATGTATTTATGTGGGTTTAGTCTACTTTGGCGAAAAGAGAATCCCCAGATCTTTTTAAGCACTAGGTTACCTTTGAATGATGATACCATTGAGTGATGAGACAGTACAGATTATAGAGATTTTACTAGAGCAGGTCTATCTTCCTTCTTCAACTTGTATTTTGTATATAATACATACTACAAAATACTTTTATACCAATGGATATAGTCGGTGTTGAGCAGTGGTTCTCAGTGGAGGGTGGTTTTGCCTCCCTTAGCGGGATATGTTGCAATGTATGAGACACTTGGTTGTCACAACTGGGGATGTACTATTATCATCTAGTGGGCAAAAGCCAAGGATGCTGCTAAGCATCCTATAATGCACAGGACACCCACACCTACAACAAAGATTTATGCAGCCCAAAATGTTAATGGTGGGACTTTTGAAAAATCTTGGTGTTAAGTTCTGAGTAAGGAGAGGAAAGTACAAGAGATATGTATCCTGCCTCCACCCAGTGATTTCTCAAAAGGAGAGAGTAGATATGCCAGAGTTCCTCATGATGTTGCAGGGTGTAGAACTAGAAGAAACTGGGGTTCTGTCTTATAACTGAATTTGAGAGTATCAATCCACAAAGATGTCTTACCACACTGAAATTTGGATGGGGGAGCAAGAACTATGGCCACATGATGACAAAGTCTAGGCACAGGAAGGGTTTCAGATCATCCCCTGATTTCTATACTCCACTAGAGGAGAGTAGAAGTGATCCAGAAATAGACCCAGGGAGGCTGAGAGTAAGGGTCATGTGCTTGCCAGGAACAAAATACAACATAGACAGAGAATTTCACTGAAGGCTCCATGAGGTAAGTAGTCAGCTGAACGTGTGGGAAGTGGAGAGGACTGTGCTCTCATAGGGAGCAACAAACTCAGGGTTTCTTCTCCGCTGGAAATGATCATCCAGATCTGACAGCTGCATGCCACCAAAAACTCTTCTGCTATCAACAGTTTATACCTCATCCCAGCTATATGTCCCTAGGGAGCTGAGTGAGCTTCTGGGAACAAGCAGTTCAGGGCTCAAGTGAGGCAATTAAGATGGCCTTGTGAACACACTTGAGTTGAAAGTTAGACAAGATGGTAACTGCTTTAAACATACCAGAGCTAAAGAGTGAAAATCTCAAGTGGACTCCATAAAGATTTCTGCATGAAGTGGGGAGATCAGAAACTTGGGTTGTGTTGAAAAAATTCAGTTTTAGAACATCTTAATTATATTTACTTATATTGCTGATATTTCAGATCCATTACACATTTAAAAGCTAATATTGGTTATTCAGTTGTTACATTCCTCTTATTTAAGAATTGACTCCTCTGCCCCACACCTTTTTTAATAGGAATCAAGATGATAAATGAAAGTATTTTACATTTAAATTGTGCTTATGCTGATTTAGAGATACTAAATTATAATAGATTTAGTGATTCAACTCTTTCATGATTATTTCTTGACAATTGGCTATGATAGAATCCATGAATGTTTTTATAATACTATAAAACCAGCATTTTATTTAAAGAAAAGCATCAGAGGGGAGCCTGGGTGACTCAGTCATTGAAGCAAATGACTCTTGATTTTGGCTGGGGTTGTGATCGCAGAATCCTGGGATGGAGCCCCACATGGGGCTGAGCACAGAGTCAGCTTGAGATTCTTTCCTTTTTCTTTTCCTTCTTCTCCCCCACACAGCTCCTCCCTGTGTGCTCTCTCTCTCAAATAAATAAATAAAATGTTATAAAAAAAGTATCAGAAAGTGAGGGATCTGTAGAGATAAGGAAATGAGGAATCCATAAGGGACAGTATCACTGGGCCACCTAAATTTTAGAATATCATTGGGATACAGTTATATTAAAGAACAAAACATGCCTTGAGTCTATGGAGAGTTGATAAATAAGTAGAAAGATTTTTTTCCTAAAATCTCCATAAAGAAATATTTATGCCTATAGTAGCTATTTTAAAAGATCACAAGAAACTTATAGAAATACTATTGTATTATTTATTTAAATAAATTTAGGAAAAAAACTAATGGCAAGGAAAAAAAAATAACTTCCCCTTGTCCAATTTATTTTCTTATTCCCTTTTAGGAAAGCCTTACTCAGATATAAGTTTTCTGAATGCATACAAGTGGCCCTCCTGATCATCCTCGACAGTAGAAGTTTCTACCTATCTTTTTGGTCCCACCTACAATCACCTTCCACTGCCTAAGACATCCCTCTTTGGCCTTCTCATCCTGCACACTATAGCCTTTCCCCATTACTGTTTAGCAGTGGTGCACCTCATTGTCAGACTTTTACCACAGAGAAAGTACAGGCTGGAAAGAAGGAGGACAAGAGTTTAGGAAATGCATGATAGATACGGATGAAGTTCTTATTTCAAATTGACATAGTAGCAGTAATCTCATAGGGCACCACCTCTTCCCCCTGCTCCTGTCTTAGCTCTGCCATTGCAAAATATAAAATATCCTTTAACTTAATTGTAGAAATTTCCCGGGTTTCAGTCTGTTACTTGAGGCAAGAATTTGGGGATTTAGGTTCTTGCTCATTGTTTTCCTTTAAACTACGCAGGGCCATTAGAAGCATCTGCTCACCCTGTAGTCCTTGAATGCCTCCTTTCTGGCATACTGTTGCTATGGCAGTAACTCAGTTTCTCAAAGCCTTCATCGAGCTCTTTGTTTCAGATTACTATAGGTAATATGTGAATCAGATATGTGCTCTATCATGCTGAGTGTTGAAATTCTTCTCATAGAACACTAGATGAACTTTTGGTTTGTTTGTTTTCAGCCCTAATTAAGCAAGATGAATAATTATAAATTCCTTCTTATTTACCAAGATTGTTTAAGGTTAGTTCACTGGGGTACAACCCTGGACCCCCTGGGTACCATGGTAACCCCTCCAATGTCACCTCTGCAACCTATTCATGGTATCATTTTTTCCCCACTAATCATAATTCTTTATTCCAGAAACCACAAAGGCTCTCTGGTGAATCTGAGCTGCCAAACAACTCATTCAGAAAAAAAAAAAAAAAAAAAAAAAAAAAAAAAAAAAAAAAAAAAAAAAAAAAAAAAAAAAAAAAAAAAAAAAAAAAAAAAAGCTAGAAAACTATAGCAGGGAAGCTAGAGAAATAGGCTCAGGAAAACTCAGAAAACCGAAACGGCTAGAAGCCTAGGCAAGGAAATATCTGTGGGTATAGGACCAAGGCTGCCACCACTGGATTCTGGATTCTGCCACTGGCTCTGCTGCCCCTAGACTGTGGAGGCTGTTACTGGCAGCACCTGACTACTTCTCCTAGACAGCCATAATTAATTCTAAATTTGCTCTATTTTCCTGGCATGAGTACCTGACTGATGAAGCATAGTTTCCAGAAATCATAGAAAATAATGTATAATTTTAAAGCTTTTGGGGGGAGGCAGTGGTCCCTAAATTTTACCAAGTTAATACATTGGTAGATTTCCCCAAATATAAATAAGGACAGAGGGCTGGAAGTATTCCAGGGCTTTTTCAGATTTACTCTCCATCCTTTTGCATCCTGCTCTATGCCTTGAAATGCTGACTTGTGCAGACTCCATCAATTCATCCCCTCATTGTTTGGCTTCAGCTGGGGTAACCAGCAGAGAGCCCAGGCAGGAGACCTTTTGGAGAAGGAGAGAGAGAAAGAGAGAGAGAGAAAGAAAGAAAGGAGATAAGGGTATTTGTTTCTTTGTCTTTCTTCTAGCAGGGTCTCTATGGACTGGCTATATCATTTGACAGAATTATTAGCTTTTGTAGTAGTCTTTTCCAGCTTTCTCTAACTTTCTGGATCACTGGGATCCTATAACTGCACTCTTTGATCCTTTAAACATATGGGTGCTGATAGCATGGAATCCCTTGTGAATTCCTTATGAACTACCCTGATTTTTATAAATTGACCCTTAATTAAATCCTTCTCAAATTATCATTTAGATGTGCCATCTATTTCTGCCTGGGACCCAGAATTATATAGGTATCCTAAAAAAATGGCAAGTATACTTTCTCAAGATGTTTCTCCCTATGACCCAGAGCAGAGCTGTCCTGTAAGGAACAACACATACCTGCTCTCTGTTTTCCCCACTGTGGTCCTTTTCTGCTTTCTAAAAGTAGACAACCCTTTTAAGAAAAAGAGGTAATTTCAGGACTATTTTACTATAATAGCTGCATGAAAGGACTTAGGTGAGGAAATCCCAAAGTGATGTAAAATAGAGAAAACTCGGAAAAAAAAAAACCCTCACTATCATTTGAAAGAGAAGAGTGTTTTCATCCTTGAACTCCCAAGAAAGACACAAATTGATCATACCAAAGTATTACATAATGGTTTTCACTCATAGCACCTTATACTTGGGTATAAATATGGATATTAGAAGATAGAGTAAAGGAAAAGGCACTTAGAAAACAGAATAGAGACTATCATATACTATTTACTATTAAATGAAATAGCACATTGTCTGCTTATGTACAGGCTATTATATCGGAATGAGTCACGTAGCCAGTTAGTGAGTTTAGCAGATTGATTAGCATTTATATATAAAATCAAAATATTTTTAAATTTATGGACTTAGCAACACCTCTAGATGTTTAGTTTTAAAGAGATTTGTGATTTTTTGGGCCTCAGTGCCAGAATCTATCTTAAGTTTGGTAGTTAAACGACACTATTATTTTCCTATTTTATACATTATATTTCATTATTATAATGGTTTAATGCATGATTCTTTCCATGTATAACTTACTCTTGTACAAAAGATATCAAGAATTTAGTCTAAAGGAATAAAAAAATGGGGAGATTTCAGGCACTAGAACAAGGGGAAGGTTGATAAAATATATTTAGAGAAAGTAGTCCTTGGGCACTTTTCATCACACTGTGTATATATATATACAATCATCACACCATATATATACAATTCCCTATTTTGTTTTGGCATGTCACCAGAAGGAGATTTCTCTACCTGGCATAATCATACCCTTCCTAGTTTTCTGAGAAAAGGAAGATATTCCCTGTGGGAACACACATAGACCCTATCCCTTCTATGTCCGTTCTGTGTATGTATCTATACCTGAAGGTTCTTACTGTGCGTACCTCTGACTCTACTTCAGTGTAGCTGTGGGGGCAAGCATGCTTTATACACAGACCTGCTGAAGGAGCAGATAAAAGCTCCAGCAATGACACAGAGAAACTTAGTAGGTAAATACCTCAGCTTTTCTACCCCTTGATTGTGATGATATTATCTCCCCCAACAGCCCTAGTAGGATTGAGCCCACTTGCTCAAATTGATAACTAGCCCAATAACCCACCTTTTCTTGGTTTCCTTCTCCTTCCTGTCATACTGTCCATTCCTCTAGTAATGCTTCCTGGGATCACCTCTCAAATAAAGTCCCTACCCTTTAATCTTTTTCTCAGCAGCTTCTCTGGAATACAAATAGATAACTGGCGCCAAAAATGGTCATAGGAGAAGACTCTTAAGACAGGATTCTGGAGCTGGATTAGTTAGCAGTCATATGGCAACAAGGATCCTATAACTTGTGGTAAGTTATAAGGTTATAAATATCTCATATGCTAAGAGTCTCATCTATGGTGAATTGGAATGGGTTACAGGGAAATGAAATGCTTTATTTCATGCAAGACCATTAGCTCTTGAGAAATATGGGATAATGGTATTTATAAGAATATGGTGTTGGTTGGCATACAACAACTACAACAGAAGTCTGAGATATCACCTTACACCAGTTAGAATGGCCAAAATTAACAACAAGTGTTGGCAAGGTTGTGGAGAAGGGAACCTTCTTACACTGTTGGTTGGAATGCAAGCTGGTACAACCACTCTGGAAAACAGTATGGAGGTTCCTCAGGACATTAAAAATAGAGCTACCCTATGACCCAGTGATTACACTATTCAATATTTACCCCAAAGATACAGATGTAGTAAAAAGAAGGGGCACATGTACCCCAATGTTCATAACAGCAATGTCTACAATAGCCAAACTATGGAAGGAGTCAAGATGCCTTTCAACAGATGAATGGATAAAGAAGATGTAGTCTATATACATCATGGAATATTACTCATCCATCAAAAAGGATAAACACCCACCATTTGCATCGACATGGATGGAACTGGAGGGCTCCATGCTAAGTGAAATAAGTCAATCAGAGAAAGAAATAGCACAGAAAGAAATAGCACAGAAAGATCATAGGGGAAGGGAGGAAAAACTGAATGGGAAGAAACAAAGAGGGAGACAAACCATGAGAGACTGTTGGCTATGGGAATCAAATAGGGTTACAGAAAGGAGGTAGGTTGGGTATAGTGTAATGGGGTGATGTGTATTAAGGAGGGCTTGTGTTAGGATGAGCTCTGGGTGTTATATGAAACTGATGAATCATCAAATAATACATCTAAAACTAATGATGTACTTATAGCTGGATAACTGAACATAACAAAAACAAACAAACAAGTAAATAAGTACGGCAGGCCTGAGGCAACCAACTGATAATTTAGCTTGGTATGATACAAAGATCTTTTCTTTCAACAGTGGGAGAGCAGACTATAGACAGCAGCACAAATAAGCTGAATTCACAGTTCTGGCATAGCTCCTACACTGATGGTAGGGCCCTGCTGGAGAAAGAATGGATACTGAAACATGAGCTAAGGATTTCATGGTTTCTTGGAAGATACTTTACAAAGAAAGGGATTATTTAGTAAATGAGTTATAGAATCTGTATATTATGTACAGTAGAAATCAGGAGAACATTCTTGACAATGAATGTTAAAAGTACTAGGCTGTGGTAGAGGGTGGGGAGTGAAATCTAAGGCAGGAAAAGACAGTTTATTGATATGATGAACTATCCTGAAATTCAAGATGAAGTTCCTACCACTTTCTTTTTGTGGAAAATATTAAAGGAGGGATTAAAGTCTTAGTAATGTAGGTGTGTTAGAATGGCTTTAGTATGTGATACTAGAGAATCAAGCAGTGGACTGTGTCCTCTAGTAGGGCTCAGAGGGTACTCCTTCCTCTAAACTGATAGAGAATGTGATAATAAAGAGCATGTCAATATTGTTGAGAAGTAGAGCTAGCTTATGTAGATCAGTTAATGATGCTAATTTTACTTGCTGAGACCATGTAGCTGCACTTAACTACAGAAATTTGGATATAATTTATTGGAGACCAGTCAGCCACTTGATGGCAAGTTGATGACCTAGGCTTTACATCATTTATGGGCAAAAAGAAGGAGGAAATATTTAGAAAAAAATAATCAGTGACATCTACTTACATTTTTCAGTGGGAAGAGTGAGAATATGGGTACACTAACAGCCAGAAAGTTTGGAACGTTGGAGTTTGAGTAGTTGAGTTTATAATCTTTGAAGCTTTTATAATAAAGGCAAGGGCGAAAAAGGATGAAAAGGGAAGTTCAGTCAACCCATAGTGTTACTATATGAATAGGCAAACTCAAAATTTAATAACAAAAATTGACCTAAATTCTGACCTAATTTTTCCCTATTTTCCTGAATAAATAAATAATAGGTTGCAATGTTAAATTATAATGACTCCCTAGAATGTTTTAAATATGAAAGCACTTAAAATAATTCACTACACTGGGGCACCTGGGTGGCTCAGTGATAAGCATTTAACTTCAGCTCAAGTTGCAGTCTCATGGTCCTGGGATCAAGCGCTGTGCCAGGCTCCTCCCTCAGCGGAGAGTCCGCTTGTCCCAATTCTTTCTGTCACTCCCTCACCACCCCAAGCTCTTTCTCTCTCTCTCAAAAAAAAAAAAAAAAAAAAAATCACTACATTTTGTTGTCAAGTTTTCACATGTCCTATTTATTAATATAAAAAAATATATATATAACAAGTCCCTACTAATGGACTTCAATGAGCACAGCAGACACAAGTTCCGCTCTTCTTGAGTTCTGTTCTATTTATAAACTCATTCAAACTGCCTAGTTGCAACAGAGTAGCTGATAATTATTTACTTTGTGGGGGCATAAAAAATTTGCAAGAATTTATTCTAAGTACAGGAGTAGTTTTGTGCTCTTAATAATTATAAAAACATTAAAATAAACTTTTCTGATTTTTAAGGTTTGTTAAGAATTTCCAAATGATTTCTGATACTTATTTTTCTCATACAAAGACATCCAGAATCTTTAGCCTCAAAAACTGTATATTGTTGAAGTTTCTAAAAAGCACAAAATACAAAATAATTACAATAAGATATATCTATTTTTATTCATTACCTTGAGTTATTGACAATATCCCTTATATGCAACTGCTCTCTCTCACTTGCATATTCGCTTTGTAGACTTGTGCTTTCTATTGAATAGCTTAAATAAGGGCTGACATTAAGTCTGGAGCATTTAATTTATTTTTATATTTTTATGGCAGCAAATGATTTTATCTCTGTCAGTTTTGTCTGTTAGGCTAATGGTCTTACATATTTTTAATTGCTATTTCTATCTGCACTCATATATTTTCACACCTCCATGAAGTAATATAACAGCAAGATTTTTATCACCACAACTGGTGGACATCTGGGTCATTCTATTGACCCGTTAGGGAAATATTCCCAAGCTGTAACAAAGCCATTTATATGTGCTCACTCATTTTACCCATAGCTTCTCTGAAAACTGTTTCTGGGGTTAAAAAAAAAAATCCCTAAAGAAATCTTTCATTTTTAAATGTTTAAAATTTTAAAATCAAATTAAGTATAAAATTATGAATGATATATAAATTTTAGTTATTTTTAATTAATTAATTAATTTATTTATTTTTAAGATTTTTAAGAAAAATTTATTTATTTGACAGAGAGAGAGAGAGATCACACATAGGCAGAGGCAGGCAGAGAGAGAGGAGGAAGCAGGCTCCCTGCTGAGCAGAGAGCCTGATGCGTACCTTGATCCCAGGACCCTGAGATCATGACCTGAGCTGAAGGCAGAGGCTTTAACCCACTGAGCCAACCAGGTGCCCCAATTTATTTATTTTTAAAGATTTTATTTATTTATTTGACAGAGAGAAACACAGCTAGAGAGGGAAACACAAGCAGGGGGACTGAGAGGGAGAAAGCAGGCTTCCTGCCAAGTAGGGAGGTCCCTTGCAGGGCTTAATCCCAAGACTCTGGAATCATGACCTGAGCTGAAAGCAGATGCTTAAGGACTAAGCCATCCAGGTGCCTTACTGTTATCTTTATTTTAGCAAGGAAAATCTTTTCTCTAATTGTAGCAATGAGTGGTTTATTTAAAATATATATTACAAAAAATAAAATATGTAATTATAAATATTTCTGGAAGTTTAGCTTTTTAAAAATTCAAGTTTTATTTAAGTAAAATTGATA
The DNA here is from genome assembly GCA_004023965.1 of Spilogale gracilis. NCBI lineage: Eukaryota > Metazoa > Chordata > Mammalia > Carnivora > Mephitidae > Spilogale > Spilogale gracilis. The sequence goes on along the minus strand of PITA01020685.1, from coordinate 22,249 downwards.
TATAAAGTAAATCATTAAAAGTGTATATGGTGGTGATTTGATATACATAGACATTGTAAAGATTCCCTCATCTAGTTCATTAACATATCTATCGTCTAACATATTTATCTTTCTTTGATGCTGTAGTTGAGAACATTTAAGTTCTACTCTCAGCAGATTTCAATTACATAATGCATTGTTATCAACTATAGTCACCATGTTCTATAGTAGTCTTTGCACTTCATTTATCTTACAGATGAAAATTTTTATTTTTTCACCAACCTCTTCCTATTTTCTCCCCCACCTCCCAGCATCTGGCAACCAACCACTTTTCTACTATTTCTATGAGTTTGACTTTCCTTTTCTTTTTTTTTTTTCTTTTTTTTTTTTTAAAGATTCCACTCATAAGTGATTAGTCATTCTTTGGTTTATTTCACTTAGCATAATGCCCTCAAGGTCGACACATGTTGCAGTAAATGGTAGGATTTCCTCTTTTCTCATAGCTGATTAATATTCCCTTTTTACATGCATAGATATTTCAAATTTTCTTAATCCATTCATGCATCAACAGACACTTAGATTATTTCTGTGTCTTTGCTATTATGAATAATGCTGCAATAAACATGACAGTGTAAATGTCTCTTCAATATCTTGTTTTCCTTTCCTTTGGATATATATCCAGTAGTGGAATTGCTTGATCATATGGTAATTCTCTTTTTAATTTTTGAGGACCTTCTATATTGTTTCCAGAGTGGTTGAACCGATTTACATTCCCATCAACAGTGTACAAGTTTCCCTTTTCTCCACACATTTGTCAATACTTGTTATCTCTTGTCTTTCTCATTATGGTCATTCTAATGGGTGTGAATTGATATCTAAGGATGGTTTTGATTCACATTTCCCTGCTGATTAGTGATGTTGAACACTTTTTCACTCAACTTTCAATCATTTGTATGTCTTTGGAAAAATGTCTATTCAGATCCTCTGCCACTTTTTAATTAGATTTTATTTTCTGTTATTTAGGTTGTATGAGTTTTTTTCTCTAATAAATATTTTGATTTAAATTTCTTATCAGTTATATGGGATTTGCAAATATTTTCTCCCATTTAGTAGATTGGTTTTTCATTTTGTTGGTGGTTTCCTTTGCTGTGTAGAAGCTTTTTAGTTTGATTTGGTCTCACTTGTTTATTTTTGTTTTTGTTGCCTCTGCTTTTTTTTTTTTTTTTTTTTTTTTTTTTTTTTTTTTTTTTTTTTTTTTAATTTTATTTATTTATTTGACAGAGGGAAACACAGCTAGAGAGGGAACACAAGCAGAGGGACTGAGAGAGGGAGAAACAGTCTTCCCGCCGAACAGGAAGCCCGATGTGGGGCTCAATCCCAGGTCTCCAGGATCATGACCTGAGCTGAAGGCAGTCACTTAACCAACTGAGCCACCCAGGCGCCCCATCTGCTTTTGATGTTATATCCAAAAATCATTGCCAAGACTGATATCAAGGATTTTCTTCTAGGAGTTTTATGGTTTCAGATCTTAAATTTATGTCTTTAATATTTTTTTAAGGTTTTATTTATTTATTTGACAAAGAAAGAGATCACAAGTAGGCAGAGAGGCAGGCATAGAGAGAGGAGGAAGCAGGCTCCCTGTTGAGCAGAGAGCCCGATGTGGGTCTCCATCCCAGGACCCTGAGATCATGACCTGAGCTGAAGGCAGAGGCTTAACCCACTGAGCCACCCAGGCACCCATATGTTTAATATGTTTTGAATTGATTTTTATGTATGCTGTAAGGTAGGGATCCAGTTTCATTCTTTTGCATGTGGCTCTCCAATTTTCTCAACACCATTTACTGAAAACACTATTCTTTCCCTATTATAAACACTTCTGTGTTGTAAAATAATTGACAAAATATGCCTGGATTTATTTCTGGGCTCTCTACTCTGTTTCATTGTTCTATATATCTGTTTTTATGCTAATGCCATATGGTTTTGATTACTATGGTTTTGTAGAGTTTGAAATCAGGGAGTATAATGTCTCCAGCTTTGTTCTTTACCAAGATTGCTTTGACTATTTAGGGTCTTTTATGGTTCTATACGAATTTTATTTTATAATTATTTTATTTTATATTTTAGTTTTATTTAAGATTTTATTTATTTGAGAGAGAGAGAAAAAAATTTTTTTCTATTTCTGTGAACAATACCATTGAATTTTGATAGGGATTGCTCTGAATCTGTAGATTGCCTTGCTTAGAGTGGACATTTTAATAATATCAACTCTAATCCATGAATATCTTTCCATTTATTTATATTTTCTTCAGTTTCTTTGGTTAATGCCTTATACTCAAGTACTTGGTTAAATTTATTTCTAAGTATTTTACTACTTTTGATGCAACTGTAACAATTGGGACTATTTTCTTAATTTCTTTTCTGATTGTTATTAGTAGATAAAAACACACTGGTTTTTGTGTATCTATTTTGCATCCTACCACTTTACTGAATTCGTTTATTCTAAAGATTTTGGGTGGAGTCTTTAGGATTTTCTCTCTATATGGTCATAACTACAGACAATTCTACTTGGTGCTTTCTTTTTTTTTTACTTGTTGCTTTCTAATTTGGATGATTTTTTTATTTCTTGCCTAATTTCTCTTACCAAGACTTTTGGTACTATAAAAGTGTTGAGAGTGGGGAATCTTTGATCCTAATCCTGCAGGGAAAGCTTTCATATTTTCGTCACTGAGTGCAATGTTAGCTGTGCACTTGTTATATCTGCCCTTTATTATGCTGAGTTACATTCCCTTTATACTCAAATTGTTGAGAGTTTTTACCATGAATGGATATTGGAAATTATCAAATGTTTTTCTCTGCATCAGTTGAGGTGGCCATATGGTTTTTATCCTTCATGTTGTTAATGTGCTATATTACATTAATTTATTTAAAATGTTAAACCATTGGGGCACCTAAGTGGCTCAGTTGGTTAAGTGACTGTCTTTGGCTCAAGTCATGATCCCGGAGATCCAGGATCCAGCCCAACATTGGGCTCCCTGCTCTGTGGGAAGCCTGCTTCTCCCTCTCTCACTCCCCCTGCTTGTGTTCCCTCTCTAGCTGTGTTTCTCTCTGTGAAACAAATAAACAAAAATCTTAAAAAAAAAAAATGTTAAACCATCAATGCATCCCTGGAATAAATTCCACATGATTATTTTGTCTAATCCTTTTAATGCATTATTAAATTTAGTTTGCTAATATTTTACTGATGATTTTTTGCATATATGTTGACCAAGGAAATTGGTCTGTAATTTTCTTTTTTTCTAGTGTCTCTGTCTGGCTCTATCAGGGTAAATGATGCTGGCCTCATAAGATGAGTTTCAGAGTGTTTTTTTCCCCCCCCTATGCTTTGAAATAGTTTCAGAAGTGCTGGTATTAATTCTTTAAATCTTGGAATTCACCAGTGAAACCATACGATACTGGACTTTTCTTTGTTGGGAGGTTTTTGATTACTGCTTCTATCTCCTTAGTCAATATTGATCTGTTTAGATTTTTTATTTCTTAATGGTTCAGTCTTCATAGATTGTATGTGTCTAGGAATTTACCCATTTCTAGGTTGTCCAATTTTTTGACATAGAACTGTTCATAGTAGTCTCACCATCTTTTGAATTTCTGTGGTATCAGTTGTAAAGGCTCCTCTTTCATTTAACTTCATTTTTTTGAATATTTTATTTATTTTTTGACATACAGAGAGCACATGTAGGGGGAGTAACAGACAGAAGAAGAGGGAGAAGCAGGCTGAGCAGAGGGTCTGACATGGGACTTGATCCCAGGACCATGGGATCATGATCTGAGCTGAAGGAAGATGCTTGACTGACTGAGCCACCCAGGCACCCCTCTCCTCTTTCATTTCTATTTTATTTTAGCTATCTTTTTGTCTAGATAATTCTAGCTAAAGATTTATTTTCTTTATCTTTTCAAAAATCCAGCTCTTAGTTTCATTGATCTTTTCTATTGTCTTTCTAATCTCAATTTCTTTTATGTCCATTCTGATCTTCTTTATTCCTTATCTTCTAATTTGGGTTTAATTTATTGTTATTTTTCTAGATCCTTGAGGTGAAAAGTTAGATTGTTTATTTGAAACCTTTCTCTTCTCTTAATGTAGTTGTTTATTACTATAAACTTCCCTCTTAGAACTGCTTTTCTTTTATCCCTAGGTTTTACAGTGCTGTGTTTTCATTTTCATTTGTCTGAAGATACTGTTTGATTTCTCTTTTGATTTCCACTTTGACACATCAGTTGTTCAATAGCATGTTGTCTAATCTCCACATGTTTGTGAATTTTTCTGTTTTCTTCTTGTGATTGATATCTAATTTCATGCTATTGTAGTCAGAAAATCACATTTAACATGATTTCATCTTCTTAAATTTATTAAAGTGTGCTTTGTGGCCCAACATATGATCTGTTGTAGAGTATGTTTCATGTGTGCTGCTGATGAATGTATCTGCTGCTGTTGAAGAGGATGTTCTGTAAAGAGTTATTAATTTCATCTGGTCTAATCTGTAGTTTATGTCCATTGTTTCCTTAGTGATTTTCTGTTTGTATGCTCTATCTATTTGTATGTTATTGTATTGTTGTCTATTTCTCACTTCAGGTCTGTTAATATTTCCTTTATATATTTAGGTGCTCCTATATTAGATACTTAAATATATGCAAATGCTATGTCTTATTGAATTAACCTCTCCATCATTATATAAATACCTTCTTTACCTCTGGTAATTGTTTTTGGCTTAATGTCTATATTTTCTGGTATAAGTTTAATCATTCTTGCTTTCTTTTGGTGTTTGTTTACCTGGAATATCTTTTCCATGTCTTCACTTTCAGCCTGTTTGTGTTTAAAGCTAAAGTGGGTCTCTTATAGCCAGCATATTTGCATCTTTTCCTTTCCTTCTCTTCTCTTCTTTCTCTTCTTTTCTCTCTTTTTTTCTTTTTCTCATCCATTCAGCCACTTTTTTTGTTTTGACTGGAAAATTTATTCCATTTACATTTAAAGAGATTGTTGATAGGTATGGATTTACTACTGCCATTTTGTTAATTATTTTCTAGATATTTTCTAATATCTTTGTTTTTTTTCTCTTCCTCTCTTTTTTTATAATATGTTGATTTTATCTTCTGTGTTACTACTATATGTTTTTGTTTTGTGGTTAACATGAAACCATATAAAATATCTTCCATTTAAAACAAACTAATATAAATTGTTAACAACTTAACTTTGAACTCATTCTAAAGCTCTACATTTTTACTCTCCCCTCTTGCAAATTTTGTGTCTTTAATATCATAATTTACATTTTTTTCACTTTGTGTATCCCTTAACAAATTATTATAGTTATTTTCAATACTTTGACTTCTAACCTTCATAGTAGATTCTCAACTATACTGAGATCTTTCATCTTATCCTTAATGTATGAAATGGATTCTTTTTTTTTTTTTTTAAGATTTTATTTATTTATTTATTTGACAGAGAGAGAGATATCACAAGTAGGTAGAGAGGCAGGCAGAGAGAGAGGAGGAAGCAGACTCCCTGCTGGCAGAAAGCCCAATGTGGGCCTTGATCCCAGGACCCTGAGATCATAACCTGAGCTGAAGGCAGAGGCTTAAACCACTGAGCCACCCAGGTGCCCTGAAATAGTTTCTTAAGAAGATACCAGTACTAGTTAACTTCATGAAATCTTCTCATGTAAACATGCCTGACCATTGTTCATCATTATTTTCTCTCTTTATTTTGTAATTAGATTCTTATTTACATATAGACACAAAATTTTTTAAAAAAAGATTTTATGTATTTATTTATTTGAGAGGAAAGAGAATGAAAGAGAGAGAAAGCATGAGAGAGAGATGGTCAGAGGGAGAAGCAGACTCCCTGCTGAGCAGGGAGCCTGAGGCAGGACTTGATCCTGGAACCAGGATCATGATCTGAGCTGAAGGCAGTCACATAGCCAAATGAGTCACCCAGGCCCCTTGTACATATAAATTTTATGTAGAACATAATTATATCATCTAAAACTTTCATTTTAAGTTTTGTTATAGGACAAAATACAGTAACAAAAAGCAATTGCTAGGTCTGGTAAGGTTAGAGCGATTGGTCTTAAGCATTCTGCTTCTCAATTGCTTTTTTAGAAATATACAATGACAAATAAAAATGTGTATATGTGTATGCATTTATAAGATATAAATATGAATTAATCTATATAAAATATACATATATTTAAAATGCACAATGTGATTGTTTGATATACATATAAATTTGAAATGATTACCACAATCCACTTAAAAAATCCATCATCTGACATAATTACTGTAATTTTGTATGCATGATTAGAATCTTTAAGGTCTCCTTTCAGAAAAATTTCAAATGTACAATGCAGTATTAATTAACTATAGTTACCATGCTGTACATTATATCTCCAGAACTTATTTATTCATTTGTGAAGTACTGATCTAGCTCAGTAGATGTAAGGATTAACCTATTAGGGTATTTTTCTCTGTTGAACACTATATGTAAGGCATTGAAAACATTTCTTTTTTCTTTCTTTCTTTCTTTCTTTCTTTCTTTCTTTCTTTCTTCTCTCTTTCTTTCTTTTTCTTCTTCCTTTATTTCTTGTTCCCTCTTTGGTCTTTGGAAACCAACCAAAAGAGAATAAAGGTAAGCACATTGTTTCTTTAGATACTAAAATAGCATCTAACAGTTTATGGTCATGGCTAAGAATTCATAGCTTTTCAAATTTATTTAAGTTGGTAATACATATCTCTGATTTGTAAAGTAAATCAGCGTGGAAAATTCAATATAATTTCCATGTTTATGGGGAACACCTTGTAGTCACCTTAATTTATAACCTACAAAAAATGTATTAATTTCTCATATATTTTTCTTGGACTTTGTTTTAAATTTATTATCTTTCTTCTCTTTCCCATGAATAAATAAAAAGATAATTTCTTCCATAATTAAAAAGATACACTATTGGGCACCTGGGTAGCTCAGTGGGTTAAAGCCTCTGTTTTTGGCTCAGGTCAGGATCTCAGGGTCCTGGGATTGAGACCTGCATCAGGCTCTCTGCTTGGCAGGGAGCCTGCTTCCACCCCCCTCTCTGTCTGCCTCTCTGCCTACTTGTGATCTCTCTGTCAAATAAATAAATAAAATCTTAAAAAAATATACTATTAACTTTAAAAAAATTCTAGCCTTCCCATTCAAGAACATTTTTATGTGCTCCTCCATTTTGTTTGAAAGAGTATGTATGGTAAGAGCTGATAGGCAAACAAGTGTTGGTAATACAAGTAAAACTAATTATGTATAGGAAAATATGGAATTACTTTTGCATCCAAGAACAATTGTATTTAAATTTAATTCTGTATTCCGTATGGTCATATAGGATTCTAACTTCTTCAGTTTAATATCTTTGAATCTTCTTATTTCACAGTTTTCATTGAGCATATATTACATTTTTGAAAGTAATCTTTAGGATCTCTTTGAGGTATAAAATTCTATAGTTTCATGATATATAAAATTGTTTACATTTTATAGTATATAAATTGATTTCCAGTAGGCTATAAACATTTTCACACAGATTTTCCAAATTCCACTATATAATAGTAAAAATTTAATCATAACAGGATGCTGGGTGGCCCAGCTGGTAAGTGTAGAACTCTTGATTTCAGCTCAGGCCATGATCTCAAGATTGTGAAACTGAACCCCACATTGGGCTCCATATTGAGCATGGAGCCTGCTAAGATTCTCTCTCTCCCTTTCTCTCTGCCCCTCTTCCCACTTGTGTGCTCTCTCCTCTCTGTTCTTTCTCTCTCTCTCTCTCTCAAAAGAAAAATAAGAATTATTCCTTTAAATAGTGTAAATAAATGGCATATATGTGAGTAAAGTAATTCAAGTAAATTGCCAAGGATACACTAAAAATACTCAAAATTATATACATAAAAAAAAACTTTGGTTAATGATCCACTTACTATAAATTAAATGATAACGGAAATCTCAATAGGTTTCTTTTTTTTTTTTTTTTAGGAATAACTATCATTTTTCAATTCTTTTAAAATGGGTTTTGAGGCTATATGGTGTTCTTTCAAATGTGAAGAACACAAAAACACACAAATTAGTCAATTTTATTAGCCAAGGAATTTCCTAATGCCTGAAATGCCCTAGAAATTAACCTATTGTCAACATATACACATCAGTGCAATCTAACTGAAATTTCCACCTGAGTTAGTTGATTAGAATGAGTCTATTCATTTCCTTCATGTTGGCAGGCACATTTTCCTATGTGCCATGTGTTCGACAGAGCTGGTTGATGGAACAATGAGCAATCACTCCACTTAGCATCTCTTTAGCTGGAGGCCTCCTCATTTCCCATCTTAGTGCTTCCCCCCCACCCCTTTTTGGCCACATACTCTGGCTTCCCAACATTCTCATGATGTTCACTAATCATGGCAGGAGAAGCTTGGAACCTCTGAGTATATTCCCTTTTCTCATGAGAGTAGTGATGATTTATACACTCTGTTCCTGGAAGCATTAGATGAGAGAAGGTATGGAATGATGTGTGTTCCAAATCACCATTGATCAAGTGATTCCAGTATTTCACTCTCTGCAACAGACAGAGTTTGGAAAGGAGAAAGCCTGGGTGTAGTGCAATGTGTGACAAATAATAAGTACTCAACTAATATGTTGCTAAATCACAGATCAATTAGGTCAATTTGAAAATATTGGTGTTCTCTTGAGAAAGATCTTTTCAAAAGCAACAATGCTTAAAAACTAGTCAACTTTGGATGACTTAAACAAAAAGGCCAAGGTCCACAGTAAATATTCCTTCTGTATTATTAAGGAAGGATGCTGCAATAAGCAGTAGGCATCCAAAGCTCAATTAGGCCACTCTGCTTGACTTGCCTTATGATCGAGAATTTGGAAAGCTCCATACAGAAAGAAAAATGGCTTATGTAATTTCCACTGGCCTTCACTATGAGCCACATACGTTGCCATCTAAATCAATCTGCAGTTTGCAAAAGCTGGGACCAGAAATGGATTGCCTAAATTCAGACCTACTTGTCACATTAGGACAATGAAATTAGGGGAAAATATATACCTGTAATCACAACAATCTTTGGCCTTAAAGTAAAGAACACACAACCTTCTGTTATGTCCCTGAAAGTATTTACAAATGACTTGAATTGGAACAGATTATTTCTTCTACAAAATGCAACGAATACTATTTCATCATGTCTTGTACGGTTTTACAACCTTCAAAAGAGTTAATGTCCAATGGTTGGTTGGTTTTATGCTTTTGCTGGCCAACTCATATTTTTTAAGCCTAATAATTTTCAGGAGCAGTTGCTGAAATTTCAGAGCATAAAATATTTGAGATAGGAAAATAAAGATAAAGACCAGAAAAAAACTTTGCCAAGAAACATATATTGTCTATTTGACCAGAGACATCTAGCCAGTGTGACACAAAAGAAAAATGCTCCATATTAGTGCATTGTTTCAAGACGTATATAATCATAATATCACATCTAACTTCCTTTTGCCTGATCTTGACATGCTGGCAATGTTCCAGTCAATAAGTTATCAAAAGGCTATTTCATTACCTGGCTTAGCCTCAGAGATATAGATCAGCAGCTTATAATTTGGGAGGAATATGAGATAGATTGTAGGACATTAATTTGATGGAGAAACACTCATCCAAGTTCTTCCAACAAAATGGGCAATGCACCATGTTATTACCTGTTGCCTGAAAAAGAGATAGAAAAAAAAATCTCCAAAATGACCCTTCTTCCACTTCAACAATCTAACTCTCAACAAATTACAGTGCTATAAAAAGAATAACTAATTATGATTCCACTAGGTACTATAAAGTGTCCAATTATGGGTCTAATTAGAAGGGAAGGGCATAAAGTGATGGGCCTTTATTTAGAAATGTTGTTATTCTCAGGACACCTTCTGAAGTGATTTCTGTGTTTTGTTGTATGTATTACATTTATTCTACCTTTCTGTAACTTGCTCAGATTTATCTCAATAGGACAAACATCTGTCACATCTTGCATTTGGTTTAATTTGATTGTCCCTGACCCCTTCGGCAAATATAGACAGGTGGAAAACATACTGGCTATTTCACACAACATCTGTAGTCACTTTAGCCAGTCTTTTTTATAGCTTATCACAGCATGAGAGGGCTGCAGAAACCAAGCAGTAGCAGGGAGAGAGAACCAGGTGGAATTCCACCCTCTGTTTGCTTGAGTAGCTCTGTACTACTTAACATTTACAAATGCTGTTTGAGGAGAACAGTAGGTTGGTTGCAGGTCTAGTCCTTAAGAGTTAGGGGAAAAGAGAAAAAAAAGCTTAAAAAAAAAAAAGACAGGGTATGCCTTTCAATTAAGTCATTATCTTTATCCTGTAACTCCAACAAAAGAGTTTAATAAATGACCGCATGCACAAACACAAACTCATACACACACTCACATGCACATCCATATACAAAATGTCTTCAGCAGTAATTTGATTTGATTAATGAGGCTGCTCTGGCACATTTTGAGGATAGCATATTAGTCACAGTTAATGACTCCTGCATAGCTTACTCAAAGAGCAATATATCCTTATTAAATGTCCCTAACATAGAATAGGGAAAGAGCTTAAAATAGTCTATGGTCAATGACCCTATCTCCAATATTGGTGAAGGGACACAACCTGAAATAGCCAGGACTGATAGATGATGAAGATGATGATTATAATACTCAAGCAAGACACAACAAAACAGGAATATAGATTTTCCAAAATGTCTTTCATGACAGTTCTAGCCTATAATCATTATTTAAGTCAAGAAATCTTTTCTTGTAAACAAGTTCTTACTTTAATCCAAGTCAATTTTCTCTTGTGTAGACAACAATGGAAATGGAGAACAATTGTACACTTACTGTACTTGGAAATGGTTATTAAATAATCTTTCTGCCTTCTTTGCTACAAATTAAAGTTAACTTCTTTATTCTTTCTCACTTGAATCAATTTCCATCTTTTAAAATAAGTATATTTTTATTATTTTAAAATGTTTCCTGGACCACAGACTAATATTTTCAAAATGTGGGAAGGAGACAACCTCTATCACCTCTGAGATAAATAATTTTGGGTGCCTTTAAAAATGAATATTCTTGGATACCCCTATCTACTCAATCAAAAGATCATTGGTTGGGCCCAGAATCTGCATTTTTAACATGAATTCTGCGAGAGTCTCAAGCACATTGATGTTTAAACACCAGTATTCTAATTTCTCTTCAGTTAAACTACCCAGGTGCCTTTTTCTCCAAGACACCAAAGATATATGACTTTTAGTAAATTTCTTTCTTTCTTTCTTTTTTTTTTTTTTTTTTTAAGATTTTATTTATTTGACAGAGAGAAACACAGCCGGAGAGGGAACACAAGCAGGGGGAGTGAGAGAAGGAAAAGCAGGCTTACCGCTGAGCAGGGAGCCCAATGTGGGACTAGATCCCGGGTCTCTGGGATCGTGACCTGAGCCGAAGGCAGTCACTCAACCAACTGAGCCACCCAGGTGCCCTGACTTTTAGTAAATTTCTTAATCAAAGGATGAATATATGGACCCCTCCAATCTATTTAGAACCCTTCTAGCTTTCATTGGGTGTTTATCATTCTTCCTTCTGAAAATATTTCATCTCTTTCTAGGATGTCTTTCTAATAATATGAGTGCAAAGTGATTTTTTTCAACTATAAAATCAACTCTCAATCACCACACCTCAAGTTCAAATCTGAAGTCATTGTGACTTTGTGTCCTCACCTCAAGCATTATCAGAAGTTAGAGCTTCCTTCCACAAAAGCTTGACTGGGTCATATGCATTCCCTGAGGTTCTTCCAATAAATACTCTTTAAATATATTGTCAATGTCTATATTGGGATGAAACTAATTTTCTTTTTTTTTTTTTTTTAAGATTTTACTTATTCATTTGAGTGTGGGAGGAAACTGAGTGCGGGGAGGGGCAGAGGGACAAGTAGACTCCTCACTAAATGGAGAGACCAACACAGGGCTCTGTCCCAGGATCCAGAGACCATGACCTGAGCTGGAAGTCAGATGCTTAACCAGTTGAGCTACCCAGGCACCCCACAACTCATTTTCTGCTATTAAAAAGAGTATATATAGAATGAGATTAATCTATTAATGATCTGTCATTGTCCAAAGCAGCATTAATATTGTAGAAAAAGAGGACAATATTATCCTAATTTTCTCCTATGCCTTTCAAAACTAGACATTTTCTTAAAAATCTTACTAAAGGATTTAAAATCTAGATAATAATTAATTTATTCACATCTGGTACATCCTACATTATTTGTTTTCAGAAATTTAGCCAATGGTGATCAACAAATTTAAGCAGCTGCATCATAACATTTCAAAACATATGTTAAAACACTTTGTCCCATCCTTGTGCTTTCCCCCCAAAATTGGGAGTATTTTTTCTTTTAATTTTCATAGGATGCTGTATATCTGAGGATCCTGAATCAATTTACATTTTGTTGATCCAGTGATCTTTTTATTGCCTGGTATCTTCAGAGAGGATAGTGTACTATTTGACCTACTAATTAATACACTTTTGCTTCTCCCTATACTACCTTCCTCAAAACCATTTTGCTTTGAATCATGGTGTCTCAATTATCTTCTTCAAATCTGCTTCTTTATCCTGTCTTTACATGCAATAAACCATCATTTTCATTTTATCACTGAAAGTTAAATCTGTCTCATTTTCCTCAAACACAGTTGTGTTAATTTCAACACCTGGCTTTTATTTGTGTTGCTCTCTCTGTTGGAATGTCAACAAATATTTATTCAGCAAAATCATTAAGAATATGGCCTTTTGAAGTCAGAAACAAATAGGATGAGCTCTCATTCTATCACTTCAGAGCAGTGTGACCTTATAATAATATAATAATTCAACCACTCTAAAATTCACTTTTTTCAGCTATAGCTTAGAAATAGTGGTGACTATTATGTAAATTATTATTATAGAAGAACATCAAGTAATGTGACTTTTAAAAAAAGATTTTATTTATTTATTTGACAGAGAGAAATATAGCTAGAGAGGGAACACAAGCAGAGGAAGTGAGAGAGGGAGAAGCAGGCTTCTTGCCGAGCAGGGACCCCAATGCAGAGCTTGATCCCGGACTCCAGGATCGTGACCTGAACTGAAGGCAGACATTTAATGACTGAGCCACCCAGATGCCCCTGTGACTTTTTTTTTTTTAATCATTCCAAATTCCTGGTACAAATGTATGTTCAGTAATTGTTAGCTTATTACTATTAGTAGAAGTGGTAATTGTGACCACTAGTAATATCAAGGTATTCATAGTAACACACAAAACATTTTGCTAGATGCAGGAAATACAGAAGAAAACAAATGAAAGATATTGCTCTTACTTTTAGGAAATCTACAGTTTATAGAGGAAAAAAGAGAAACAATCTAGTATTTAGAATAAAGTCTGTACCATAATGTTACATAGCAGGTGAGCTTAAACTAGTTTTGGCATCTTGAGAAGCTTCCTTGATGGAATGAAGCTGTGAAATAGTAAAATATCAGAGTTAGTCATGTTAATTACAGGAGGGGCGTGCAGAGAAAGGGGATGCTCAGGCAGAAGGAGCACATGTGTGAGGTCCTGGAAATTGAGTCACATTGGAGAAAAATAAACAAGTCCTGCATCTCTCAAGTGTGACAAACCCAGAAAGTAAAAGTGTCTGGATATTAATCCAGAGAATTAGGTACAATTCAGATCACATGGGGTTCTTAGAACTTATAAAGAGAATTGTATTCTATCTAAAAGGATTGCTAAAGGAAGATATTGAGCAATAGAGTTGTTTGGATTTTTGTTTTTGCAGATTGTATTAGTTTCCTACTGTTGCTGTAACAGATAACTATGAACTGGTTGACTTAAAACAACAAAAATATATTCTTGTAGTTTTGGAGGCTAAAAGTCTGAAATCAAGATGTCAGCAGGTAGGGCCATGGTCTTTCTGAAGGCTCTAGAGTAGGATCTTTTTTTAAAAATTTTATATTTTTTTTAATTTGAGAGAAAGAGAAAGTGTGACTATACATATGCATGTGAGCGGGGACAGGTGGAGGGAGAGGAAGAAAGAATCTGAAAGAGACTCCACAATGAACATGGAGTTTGATGCTGGGCTTGAGATGGCTAGTGAAGATCACAGAAACCAAAAATCCTGTGCTCAACAGACTGAGCACCCCAGGTATCCCTCCTTCTATCTTCTGGTAGTTCCTGGAAATTCTTGGTGTCCCTTGGCTTGTAGATGCATTCAATCTCTCCCTCTGTCATCTCTCTATTGTTTTATAGCATTCTTCCTGTTTTTTGTTTTTGTTTTTTTCTGGGTCTAAATTTCCCAATTCTTTTTTTTTTTTTTTAATATTTTATTTATTTATTTGACACACAGAGAGAGAGATCACAAGTAGGCAGAGAGGCAGGCAGAGAGAGCGGAGGAAGCAGGCTCCCCTGCTGAGCAGAGAGCCTGATGCAGGCCTCGATCCCAGGACCCTGAAATCATGACCTGAGCCGAAGGCAGAGGCTTTAACCCACTGAGCCACCCAGGTGCCCTAAATTTCCCACTTCTTATGAGGATACTGGTCATTGAATTAGGGCCCTTCCTAATCTGGTATACCTTCATATTAATTTATTGTCATATAAGGTTACATTCATGGGTATTGGAAGTTAATATTTAAACGTATTTTTTTGAGAACACAATTCAATCCACAATACTTATTAGTATGGTAGCAATTGGGGAGTTTATTCTAGGGGAATAGCTAGAAATTGAGGGGATCATTAGAAGAATATAGCAGGAGTGTAAGTTAATAAGAACGGTGGCCTAAACAAGTATTATGTTAATGGGAACACGGACTCATGAAATTGAATTCTAGTCTTAGAATTAACAAGTTGCTTATTGTTAACTATGTTGGGAGAATGAGTGAAGGAGAAGTCTATGATGATTCATGGTTTCTTGCTTGGGCAAATAGATGACTGGTGACAGGGGAGGGAGAGTGAAGAGTAATTGGTACGTCATGTAACTGAAAAGTCCATCCTATCTAAATACCTATTCTGTGCCAGGGAGATGCGAGGCTGCAGATACAGGAGTGAGTCACACAGACAGAAGCCTCCTCTCATGGAGCTTATGGTCTTGGCTACTCACGTAGAAGCTGGTGTCTGGTCCAGCAAGAATTCCATAAAATTTTAGGGTCTAAATCACACATCTACTATAGGCATCAGTGTTTTATAAAATTTTACACTGCATCTGCTTTTCTATGTGTTGATTCCCTGGTCTCAACACTTTCTGGAGCAAAGATCATATGATCTTTTAATGTGGCAGTTTTCTATTTCTAATTCATCTGGCTTTGAAATTACCGTTTGCACCAACCTGATCTTTACTGCCTGCGTTTCCCTTCTTTCTTTCTGTCTACACAGATTCTGACGCTACTATGATCTACTCTTTTCCACTGTCTTTCCAATTTTTCCACCCAGCTAGTCAGTTTGGATAAAAATCTGCTTTAGTCTATGCAATGTTTCTGGTCCTTTTCTCCTAACCACATGATCTTGCCCCTGCCTTTGGGTACCTGACTTGCAGGCACATCTCAGTTTGTACCAGTGTTTACTGATGTCAGAGCTTCAGCACCACATACAGCTATGGCTTTAGGGTCTTTCCATAGGCTTGGAATTTTTTCTCTGTTTATTCTTCAGCATACACTCCCAGGTTTTTCTAGGTTTCAACATGTATTTATTAATTTATTAAACATTTATTGAGTTGCTACTTTATTCTAGTCATTGTGTGTGTTCTAGACAGCCACAAACTAAATATGAAGGACTTTAGAATGGCGATGCAGACAAGTCAACTGATCATTTCAAAGGTGTGCAATGAATGCTAAAGACCAAGGAGCACACAGGTGAAACATGGATTCTGGGTTGGCCAGTGGGTGGGAGGCAAAAGAGAGAAAGCTTATCAGGACAGGAGATAAACATGCTGCTTCATAGAATTCTAGTAGAAGCACCCATAAAAGTTGCAATGGGAGAGTGGGGGGGAAATTATGCTATGGATAAAAAGAGCACAAGAAAAGAGAGCAGCAAATATAAATGTCAGAATATAGGAAAGAACATGATTACTCTAAAATTGCAGAAGTATATGCTGAGTGTGCTGTGCAAAAACAAATGCAGGAGGAGATAGCATTAAGCAGGTAAGTAGGGGCAAGGTCAAAATTTTATGCTTCTGTGTCTTATCCTGACCTGATGTCTTATAAAAAGAACTCATTCTCTGTGGTATTTCTACATCTAAATCCTGACATTTCTACATTCCTTTATTGTTCTTCAACACCACTTATGCAATTTCCTTTCTTTTAATATCCCTCTACATAATGTGATCAGAGATGTAGGTTTGAAATGTAGGTTTATGGGGCACCTGAGTGGCTCAGTTGTTAAGCATCTGCCTTCAGCTCAGGTCACAGTCCTGGAGTCCCAGGATCAAACCCCGTGTCAGGCTCCCTGCTGGGTGGGGGCCTGCTTCTCCCTATCTCACTCCCCCTGCTTGTGTTCCCTATTTAGCTGTGTTCTTCTCTGTCAAATAAATAAATAAAATCTTTAAAAAAATGAAATATAGTTTTATGCCAAGTTATGGGGCACTATGAATGCTATATGCCATACTGAAGAATCTGCAGCCTTCTTATAGACAACGATAAAACAAAACATGTTTTGAGTGTTTGATTATAGCCATGATAGCTATGTTTTATTTATTTATTTTTAAATATTTTATTTATTTGAGAGAGAGAGAGAGAAAGAGCGTGAACGCGGGGAGGAACAGTGGGAGAGGGAGAAGCAGACTCCCTGCTGAGCAGGGAGCCAATGTGGGGCTGGATCCCAGGTCTCTGAGATCATGACCTGAGTCGAAGGAAGAGGCTTAAACAACTGAACCACCCAGGTGCCCCGTGATAGCTATATTTCAGAAGATGGAAAAAGTGAGACATTGATTGGTACTGGTAAAGTCAGGGGAGATAGACTAGATAAAGGTTATCTCAGGTAGTGACTGAAAACATGGACTTTGTGGGTTTGAATATATTCTCTCATATATCAGAGATAAGATCAAGGAAAGTTACTTCATTTCTTTGTACTTTAAAAGGGGTTATAATGGGGGCAACTGGGTGGCTCAGTCGGTAAGCATCTGCCTTCGGCTCAGGTCATGATCTCAGGGTCCTGAGATCGAGCTTCGTATCTGGCTCCCTGCTCGGTGGGAAGCCTGCTTCTCCCTCTCTCACTCCCCCTGCTTGTGTTCGCTCTCTAGCTGTATCTCTCTCTGTCAAATAAAAAAAGATAAATAAATAAATAAATAAATAAATAAATAAATAAATAAATCTTTAAAAAATTAAGGTGTTATAATGGTTATAACTATTTTTGCAACATAGTTATGAGGATTAAATGAATTAATACAAGTAAAGCACTTATTATGGTACCAGACACAAAGAAGTATTCTTCATATGTTACCAAAATAGCTAAAAATGATGCTATTCATTGTGATGAATGCTAAAAATCCCATGATGCTAAAAATCCATGGTGCTAAAGTAATATTTTTTTTTTTTTTAAGAGAGGGAGAGAGAGGGCAGGGCAGAGAGAGAGGGAGAGAGAATCTTAAGCAACCTCCATGTCCAGCACAAAGCCTGATATGGGGCTCAATCTCACTACCCTGAGATCAAGATCTGAGCTGAAATCAAAAGTCAGATGCTTAACCCCCAACTGAGCCACCCAGACACCCCAGTAGTGATTCATTTTTAAAATAAATCATTCAAAGCCATGTTTGTCACAGTCCATGTATTTATATCCTGTGAATTAAAGTAGCTATTAGCTTTACATTTGTATTGGTTTCCTAGAGCTGCCATAACAAAGTCCTATAAACTAAGTGGCTTAGAACAACAAAAAATGAATTATCTCACAGTTCTAGAAGCTGAAAAATTTAAATCAGGATTGGCAGGGCCATGTTACCTCTGAAACCTGTAGGGGAAGTGTATTTCTTTGCCTCTTTCAGGTTTTGCCCAGACTTTCTTTACTTGTGGAAGCACAACTCCAATCTTCATTTGACTTTCTCCCTGTGTCTCCTTATCTTGTCTTCCCTCTGTACATATCAGTGTCCATATCCACCTGCTTCTTTTTTTTTTATTTTCTTTCAAAATTTTATTTATTTATTTGACAGAGAGAAACACAGCTAGAGGGGGAACACAAGCAGGGGAACTGAGAGGGGGAGAACCCGCCCCCCCCCCCCAGCAGGGAGCGCAATGCGAGGCTTGATCCCAGGACTCCAGGATCATGACCTGAACGGAAGGCAGTTGCTTAATCAACTGAGCCATCCAGGTGCCCCCACCCGCTTCTTTTTTAATAAGGACACCTATCATATCTTATTAGGGCCCATCCTAATGTAGTCATCTTAACTTGATTACTTCTACAAAGACCCTGTTTCCAAATAAGTTCACATTCTATGGTACTAGACGTTGGGACCTCAACATATCTTTTTGCGGGGGGGGGGGGGTGTGGACGACAGAATTCAACCCCTCAAAATCACTTCTGCAAGTATTATAAAATACTAGTATTTCTAATGTTTTGCTGGGGAGGCTGAGTTTTATAAGTAAACAACATTGTCACTGACCAAAATTAATGTGTGGTTTTATTAACATGCGCTTTATTTTCCATATTAAGTTATCCACCTAGAATTTATAAACAGTGCAAGATATTTTTAAATAGACAAGTAGTGAAGAAAATTAATAAGCTTATTTTATTTTCTATCAAGAAACAACATAAATTTAATTTGTGATCCATTATTTACATATCAGTGAAATCAGAATACTGCTATAGGATTTTTCAAATGTTATTTGGTAGAAATGAAAAAGAAAAAAGCACTATGATAGAGGAAAATATTATATCTGAGATGAGTATGGGAATTTTCAATAACAACTTGCACTTTCAGAGAATCAATCTTGTGAGCTGCTTTACCATGAGGAACACATTTATATCTAATATAACACATTAGGAAAGAATGGGTGGACCATAGATTCATCACCTTCTTACATACATTGAAAATAATCTAGTAGTACCTGAAAAAAAAAAAAAGAGAAAATAATCTAGTGGTACTTGTTCATTAATAACCATATTTCTCATATTAAAATTCCATTGATGAAAACTGGAGGAGGAAAACAGTAACTGGAAATTGGAAAAATAAATTTATAAAGATATTTAACATCTAGGGGTCTAATGGTAAACCAGGGGGAAAAAGTCTCACTTTTGAATATAGAAGGTTTATAGAACAAGGGGGGAGTAATTATGTTTTAAATATTTATTAGGGCATGCAAACAACGAATAATTGAATCATTGAAAAATGATTTCAGAAATGAGTGTGGTAAATGCAAAGAAATTAAAGAACCTAAAATAATGGATTTTTTTTTTTATT
Source organism: Spilogale gracilis (assembly GCA_004023965.1). Classification (NCBI taxonomy): domain Eukaryota; kingdom Metazoa; phylum Chordata; class Mammalia; order Carnivora; family Mephitidae; genus Spilogale; species Spilogale gracilis. The sequence continues at coordinate 2,774 of PITA01020685.1, read as the reverse complement.
GTACTACATTGAACTCACACTACATTGATTTTTTTTTTTTTTTTTACAGAAGGGAGAAAACTAGAGAAATTGAAAATGAAAATATTAATGGCAGTTTTATCAGATAAGATTCCACTGTTGCTTCATGCAAAATAAACAAACACTTGCCCCCCAAAGATGATCAATAAATAATTAACAGGACAAGCATTTTTTGACAAGTTATTAAAATTTATACTTAAGATTATTTAAAAAATGTTGGTACTGAAAAAAATAAAAAATATTTCATAAAAAGGATTAGATATAAGATGGATGAGGAAGTGCTATTGGCCTGCTCCTTCAAATACAAAGAAAGGTTATGAACAAAATATGCAGTCCTCAGGATGTAGACTAGCAAAAGCTTTCAGTGAAGGATTAAATATTGCCTGCCAGCAAATTGATTTGATATTATCAGAAAATAGTGTTTATATTGGGAACAAATAAAAGGCAAAAGAGAGCAGGGAACAAACATTTAATAGGCATTTACTATTAGAGGAACTTTTTAACTGTTATCATACTGAATCTTTATAAGAATTCTGTGAGGTAGGTATTATTCCCATTTGATGTGTGAAGCAAAGCAAGCATAAGTAGCCAGTCCATGGTAGTATAGATGAGTAGGGAAATGACATTCAACTACTTCCTCAATGTCTGAGTCTTTCCTGCTACAACACAATCTCCAAGAAAAAATTGGGGCACCTGGGTGGCTTAGTTGGTTAGGCGACTGCCTTTGGCTCAGGTCATGATCCTGGAGGCCCGGGATCGAGTCCCATATCTGGCTCCCTGCTCGGCAGGAGGCCTGCCTCTCTCTCTCTCACTCCCCCTGCTTGTGTTCCCTCTCTGGCTGTGTTTCTGTCTGTCAAGTAAATAAAATATTAAAAAAAAAAAAAAACAGCATTTTTTTTTTTTTCTAAAACAGAGGTAATGTCACATTCTCCATTCAGTTAAATTTCTGAAGGCCTTAAAGGCTTTTGGCAACTATTCCCCAAAGCAGAATGCAGTTGTTTTAGAAAAGACTGGTCCATGTCTTCGGAATAAAGTGGAGTGAATTAGCATTTCCAAATGACATAGAATAATATACTTTATGTAATGGTATTGACCAGAAAGGAACAATAGGTAACAGTAGCATCTTTGTTTCAAATGGTAAATTCACAAATGTAACTTTCAGAGACTGGGATGAAATGCAGTCTCTGAGCCTGCGGAGGCAGCTGAGGATAGATGTTTCTTTTCAGAGAAGCTCCTGGATCCAAGGGCTAAAGCCATACTATCTCTTCCCATACTTCCCAGTTTCCCTTCTGTTGCTGCTTCATGAACTCTAGCCTCCCATAATGTAGAATTTTCCTCTGAGTGTTATTTCTGTATTCCTTCTCTCTCCCTTATGTTGGATTAGCCTTTTCTTTCCAAGAAATTAGTCCACAAACAGCCTGTCCCTGGTCCATTCCAAAGGTTAAGTAGAAACAATTTGGGTAATGCACTTTAAAAAGAAATGACCTTATTCATACTCAAATGATTTTGACAAAAAAGTCTATGCTTTTATTATTTTGTATATGTCAAATGTAAATTTATTGGAATCAAATCAATTAAAGAAGAGATGAAACACACAAACAGCAAATAACACATTAACTCTGATTAAATTGTTATTACAATACTATGGAACTAAAGGTTCATGGCCAACCTTTTAAGACTTAGAGCCAGAAGTGTCAAATAGGTGGGAATAGAGATTAAAAAAAGCTTTCACTAGAATCAATGGCAAATGCGTTTTGGTCCTAAGCCAAATAATTTAAATGCTTATGTGGCTTTATATTGTCTTTTTACATATATAATTGGTATGGTGGCCTGTCTCCAAGATATCCCCTTAAGATCTTTGTCTGTCTATTCATTCCAGTGGAATCAGGGCTGATTTGAGTTACCAATAAAACACTGCAGAAGTGAGAGCATATGACTTTTAAGGCTGGCTTTAGAGGAACTGTTTCTTTCTTGTTCTCCTGCATTGCTCCCTCTGGGACCAGCCAGCTGCCATAACACCAGAGCAGCCCACAAGGTGAGGAACTAACTTCGCAGTATTGAGATTAGAAAACCTTGGAAGTGGACCAGCCGGTCCTAGACAAGCCCTCAGATGACTTTAGCCCTAACTAACATCAGACTGCAACTTCAGGGACTCTGATTCCTTTCTAAATTCCTGACCAGCATAAACTGTTAAAGATAACACATAATTATTTTAATTTTAAGTCACTAAACTTGGGATGATTTGTTATCTAACAATAGATAATTAATACAATTAGATAAAGCAATGTATCAAATAGAATCAATGTGTGCAATTGCTGCTTTTCCTAAAGTGCCGGGAGCTGGCCCCGGTAACAGTAGGTCAGGGTTCCCTGAAGGTGGTGACGGAGTCGGTGGTAAAATGAGGAGACCCGACTCTAACAGTGGTGTGGGGATCTCCTCTCCTGAAAACTGTGTCTTCAGGGTTCTTCATTTAAAGCTTTTTAGTTACATCAGTCTAGCTTTAGGCAAACAGTGGTTCTGTCTACCTTGCTCTCTCTGCTTCTGTGTTTATGTTTCTCTCTCTGTTGCTGTCTCTCTCTCTCTGTCTCTGTCTCTTTGTCTCTCTATGTCTTGCTCTCTGTCTTTTGCTTCGCCCTCTCTTGCCTTTGCCTCTCTCTGCACAGGCTCTCTGTCTTTCTCTTTCAGTCACTCTCGCTTTGCTCCCTCTCTGTCTCGATCTCTCAGTCTCTCTTGACTGACAAGGGCCCAGTCTTTTC
>PITA01020684.1:0-34370 GCA_004023965.1 Spilogale gracilis | reverse complement strand
AAGTCTGTAAAATCGCCTTCCCTGGGGGTCCGTGCCCGGCCCACGGGGTGGAGAGAAGCGGGAGAGAAAGGCAGCAGAGGCAAAGGTAAAAAAGAAAGAAAGAAAGAAAGAAAGAAAGAAAGAAAGAAAGAAAGAAAGAAAGAAAGAAAGAAAGAAAGAAAGAAAGAAAGAAAGGAAAAGAAAGGAAAAGAAAAGAAAAGAAAAGAAAAGAAAAGAAAAGAAAAGAAAAGAAAAGAAAAGAAAAGAAAAGAAAAGAAAAGAAAAAGAGAGAGAGAGAACGTGGCGGAAAAATAGAATCCACTCTGCCACTCTCACTGAGATCCCCCGTGCCATGAAGCCCTACTTCTCTGGCTTAAGCAGTGGGGGGATAGACTCTGCACCCCAGCCCCTCTAAGTTCCCTGGAGCTGCGGGGCATGTCCTCTCCCTGCAGATTCCTGTCTCCCCGCTACCGCAGAGGAAAAACTGATTTTGCACCTCACAGGGCACTCTCTGTCCCTGCAGGTCCCCGCTCCCCGCTGCTGTGATGAAAAAACAATCTCCTTGCCGCGGGCTCTTCTGGGTTCCCGGTTCTGTCTCGCCCTGAATCAGACCATAATCTGCTGTTATTCCCCCAGGCATAGAGCGCTTTCATGTTGGGGTATTTGCTTTCAATGGTTCAGCTCTGTGGACTTCATCCCCCACACCCCGGTCTCTGGGGGTAAGCCTCCGGTCGCTCTCGCTTGCTTCTAACTTTTTGTCGATGGTCTTTGTCTCCCATGGTGATCCAGAAGCACGAAATATCATATTTCAGGCTGATTTCATGGGTGCTCACAGTGGTCCTGTACTGTTTTTTTTGCTGTAATTGAGCTCACTCCAGGGAACTCCCCGAAATGCAGTCATCTGGCCTTCCGCCACCTTCTTCACCCCTCTATTTTTCTTTTTATTTATTTATTTTTACTTTAAATTCATTTTATTTTTTCAGTGTTCCAAGATTCATTGTCCATGCCCCAAACCCAGTGCTCCATGCAATAGGTGCCCTCAGTACCCACCACGAGGCTCTCCCATCCCCCCACACCCTCCCTCCAAGTCCCTCAATTTGTTTCTGTGTCCAAAGTCTCTCATGTTTCATTTCTCCTCCTGAATTACCCTACTTCCCATTTACTTTCCTTCTCATGCTGTCTTCTATATTACCCCTTATTCACCACAAGTATGTGAAACCATGTAATATTTGACTTTCTCTACTTAGCTTATTTCACTCAGCATATCTTTCAATCCAGTCCATGTTGCTACAAAAGTTGGATATTCATCCTTTCTGATGGAAGTGTAGTATTCCATTGTATATATGTACCACATCTTCTTTATCCATTCATCTGTTGAAGGGCACCTTGGCACTTTCCACAGGTTGGCCATTGCTGCAATGAACATTGGGGTACATATGGCCCTTATTTTCAGTACATCTGTATCTTTGGGGTAAATGCCCAGTAGTGCAATTGCATGGTCATAGGGTAGTTCTATTTTTGATTTTTTAAGGAATCCCCACACTGTTTTCCAAAGCGGCTTCACCAACTTGCATTCTGACCAACAGTGTAAGAAAGTTCCCCTTTCTCCGCAGCTTCTCCAACAATTGTTGTTTCCTGACTTGTTAATTCTGGCCACTCTTATTGGTGTAAGGTGGTATCTCAGTGTGCCTTTGATTTGAATTTCACTGATAGCTAGTTACGATGAACATTTTTTTCATGTGTCTGTTAGCCATTTGTATATGTTCTATGGAGAAGTGCCTCTTCATGTCTCTTGCCCATCTTTTAATGTGTTCATCTTTTTGGATGTTGAGTTTGAGTAGTTCTTCATAGATCTTGGATATCATCCCATTGTCTGTAGTGTCATTTGCAAATGTCCTCTCCCATTCTATGGGTTGCCTCTTTGTTTTGTTGACTGTTTCCTTTGCTGTACAGAAGCTTTTTATTTTGATGAAGTCCCAGAAGTTTATTTATGCTTTTGTCTTCATTGCCTTTGGAAATGTGTCTTGAAAGAAGTTGCTGTGGCCGATGTCCAAGTGGTTACTGCCTATGTACTCCTCCAGGATTTTCATGGATTCCTGCCTCAAGTTCAGATCTTTCATCCATTTCGAGTTTGCCTTTGTGTGTGGTGTAAGAGAATGGTCTAGTTTCATTCTTCTCTATGTAGCTGTCCAATTTTCCCAGCACCATTTATTGAATGGACTGTCTTTTTTTTCCACTCAATATTTTATCCTGCTTTGTAAAGATGATTTGTCCATAGAATGTGGGTCCATATCTGGACTCTCTACTCTGTTCTATTGCTCTATTTTTCTCTGTTTTTGTGCCAGTACCACGCTGTCTTGGTAATCACAGCTTTGTAATAAAGCCTAAAGTCATGTATCGAGATGCCCCCAGCTTTGTTTTTCTTCCTCAGCAATTCCTTAGCGATTCAGGGTCTTATTTGATTCCATATAATTTTAGGATTGTTTGTTCCAAAGCTTTGAAGAATGTTGGTGGAATTTTGATCGGAATGGCATCGAAAGTATAGATTGCTCTGGGCAGTATAGACATTTTGACAATGTTTATTCTTCCGATCCATGAGCATGGAATGCTCTTCCATCTTTTTGTGTCTTCTTCAATTTCTTTCATGAGTGTTCTGTAGTTCCTCGAGTACAGATCCTTAACTTCTTTGGTTAGGTTTATTCCTAAGTATATTATAGTTTTTGGTGCTATAGTAAACGGAATCGATTCTCTGATTTCCTTTTCATTTTTTTTCGTTGTTAGTGTATAAGAATGCAACTGATTTCTGTGCATTGATTTTGCATCCTGCCACATAAACGAATCGTTGTATGAGTTCTAGTAGTTTGGGGGTAGAGTCTTTGGGGTTTTCCACATAGAGTATCATGTCATCTGCAAAGAGAGAGAGTTTGACTTCTTCTTTGTCAAGCTGGATACCTTTTATTTCTTTCTGTTGCCTGATTGCTGTTGCTAAGACTTCTAACACTATGTTGAAAAGAAGTGGTGAGAATGGGCATCCCTGTCTCATTCCTAATCTCAGAGGGAAGGCTGTCAATTTTTCCCCATTGAGGATGATATTCACTGTGGGTTTTTCGTAGATAGATTGTATGAGGTTGAGAAATGTTTCCTCTATCCCTATACTTTGAAGAGTTTTGGTAAGGAATGTATGTTGTATTTTGTCAAATGGCTTTTCTGAATCAATTGAGAGTACCATGTGGTTATTTTCTCTTCTCTTACTGACTTGTTCTATCACGTTGATTGATTTGCGAGTGTTGAACTACACTTGGATCCCTGGGGTAAATTCCACCTGGTCATGGTGGGTAATTGTTTTAATGTATTGTTGGATCCTGTTGGCAAGGATCTTGTTGAGAATCTTGGCATCCATATTCATCAGAGATATTGGTCTGAAGTTCTCCTTTTTGATGAGGTACTTTGTCTGGTTTGGGGATTAGAGTAATGCTGGATTCATAGAAAGAGTCTGGAAGTTTTCCTTCTGTTTCTATTTTTTAAAAGAGCTTCAGGAGAATAGGTGTTATTTCTTCTTTGAATGTTTCGTAGAATTCCCCAGCGAATCCGTCTGGTCCTGGACTCTTGTTTTTGGGGAGGTTTTGGATCACTGCTTCAATCTCATTACTAGATATAGGTCTATTCACATTGTCAATATCCTCTTGTTTCAGTCTTGGAAGTTTATAGGTTTCTAGGAATATATCAATCTCTTCTAGGTTGTTAAACATACTGGCATATAATTGTTGATAGTAATTTTTGATGATTGTTTCTATTTCCTTAGTGTTAGCCATGATCTCTCCCCTTTCATTCATGATTTTATTAATTTGGCTCTTCTCCCTTTCCTTATGGATTCGTTTGGCCAATGGTTTATCAATCTTATTGATTCCTCCAATGAACCCGCCCCTAGTTCCATTGATGTGTTCTAGTGTATCTCTAGTTTCTGATTCATTCATCTCTGTTCCAATCCTAATAATTTTGCATCTTGTGTGATGGGTTGGTTTAAATTTTTGTTGATTTTCCAGTTCTTTAAGGTGTAATGAGAGTTGGTGTATTTCTGATTTTTTCAATTTTTTTGAGTGAGGCTTGAATGGCTATGAATTTCCCCCTTAGAACTGGCTTTGCTGTATCCCATAGGTTTTGAATCAATAGATCTTCATTCTCATTGGGTCCATGAAGTGTTTCAGTTCTTTGATTTCCTGGTTGATCCACAGATTCTTGAGCAGGATCATCTTTAGCTTCCAAGTGTTTGATTTTCTTATGAAATTTTTATGGTGGTTGAGTTCCAGTTTGACAGCAATGTGGTCAGAGAATATGGAGGGAATCCTCTCAGGTTTCTGGCATTGGTTGAGCCCTGATTTGTGACCTAGTATGTGGTCTATTCTGGAGAAAGTTCCATGTGCATTTCAGAAGAATGAGTATTCTGCTCTTTTAGCATGGAATGTTCTGAATATATCTTTGAGATCCATCTGGTCCAATGTGTCACTGAACGCTCTTGTTTCTTTGTTTATTTTCTGTTTAGATGATCTGTCCATTGATGAGAGTGGTTTGTTAAGATCTCCTAGAGTTAATGTATTTGTATCAGTATGATTGTTTGTTTTGCTTAATAGGTGGCTTATGTAGTTGGCTGCTCCCTTGATGGGGGCATATATATTTACATTTGTTAGATCTTCGTGGTGTATATACCCTTTGAGAATGATGTAGTGTCTTTCTGTGTCTCTGACTGCAGTCTTTAGATTAAAATCCAATTTGCTGATATGAGAATTGCTACCCCGGCTTTCTTTTGGGGTCCATTGGCATGAAAAATGGTCCTCCATATCCTCACTTTGAATCTGGAAGTGTCTTTAGAATCAAAATGTGTCTCTTATAAACAGCGTATGGATGGGTCCTGTCTTTGTATCCAGTCTGCAACCATGTGCCTTTTTAATGGATCATTTCAGCCATTCACATTGAGAGTGAATATTGATAGATACATTTGTATTGACGTTATGTTGCCTGTGAAGTTCATGTTTCTGTAGATTACCTCTGTAAATTTCTGTTTTGTGTCTCACTTGTGTTCATTTCTCTATTATAGAACCCCTCTTAGTATTTCTTGTACTGCTGGCTTGGTGGGTGCGTAATCCTTTAGACTTTGGCGGTCCTGGAATCTCTTTATTTCTCCTTCCATTCTGAAAGTCAACCTTGCTGGGTACATTATCCTTGGTTGCATATTTTTGTCATGTAACTTCCTGAATATGTCTTGCCAGCCCTTTCTGGCTTGCCACGTTTCTGTGGAAAGGTCTGATGTTATTCTGATGGTCCTCCCTCTATAGGTAAGGGATTGCTTCCCCCTACCTGCCCTTAAGACATATTCTTTAGTTTTATGATTCATGAATTTCAGAATTATGTACCTGGAGGTTTTTCTGACTTCATTGATCTTGGGGGAGTATCCTCTCTCCCTCTAGGACATGAACACTTGTTTCATTCCACAGATTAGGGAAATTTTCATCCATGATTTGTTCAAATATATCTTCTAGGCTTCTCTCTCTCTCAACTCCTTTGGGGATTCCAATAATTCTAATACTGGAGCATTTCATGGCATCATTTATTTCCTTATTATGTTTTCATGGGATTTTAGCTGTTTGCTCCAAGACTTCTTTTGCTCCTCCTTCTTAATCCATCTGTCTTCTAAATCACTGATATGATCTTCAGCTTCACTTCTGTTAGCGTATTAAGTTAGATTGCATATCATTAATAGCCTTTCTAACCTCCACTTTCATTTCTGTTATTAGGGCTTCTATTTTGAGACTAATGTTCTTTTCCAAATTAGCCATTGCTTGGACGTTTGCTGTCCTGAATTCTTTTTTGTCATATTGTTCATGTTCATTTCCAGTAATTCTGTGACCAGGGTTTCAGTCTCAGGGTTCTTCTTCTGTTGCTTGTTCCTCATCCAAGTCATTGGGGCAAGGAGTGTTTGAGGGTGTATGTAGCTAAATATATCAGCCACTATCCAGGTGAGTTGGTTTTGGAGAAATCAGAATTCACCATCGAAAAGGAAGAAGAAAGAAAAAATAGAAAGGGAGAAAGGAAGCAAGAAAAGAAAACCCTATCCCTGCCAGTGGTAGGATTTATATGGTACAAAACTACTACAGGGTGAAGAAAAAGACCATCAAGTGTAAATGAAGAGATCAAAAAGCTAAGCCCAACCTGGATGACTCCCAAGACCTGTAGTTATATACTACAAGGGCAAAAACCATTACAGAGAAACACTGACAGACTAAGGTGGGAAGGTGAGGGCAGACACTCCTTTTGGGCAAGAAAAGTATTTCTGATTCTCCCGAGTTTGTCTTGTTATTATTGTTGGAGGAGCCCACTTTCTAAAGATATAGGGGGATTAGAACTGGTTGTATATAGGGGTAGTATTGAATAGGGATGTAGGATTACCTTGAAGCTTATAACTATATGTATATTTAAAAGAAAAATAAAGGAAAGAAGAGAGAAGAATGGGAAAAAACAGATAAAACAAACAAGCAAATGAGAGGCAACAACAACAACAGAAAACACAGGTATTTGTTTGAAAAAATTTCAAGGTAAAAAATTGTTATGGAATGTTGTACTAAGTATCACGTTGTGATAAAAAGTGGCTTAAAAATTAAAAGAACAAAGACCGTGAGAATGAATTTTTATGTTTAAAGTGGAAACTTTAAAAGTAATAATAGAAAAAAGTTAAAATAGAAAATAAGGTGAAAAACTGTATCAATAAAGCATACAGCTTTTGGGGTAGTACCAGGAGTTTAATAAATTGCCTTTCCCCCCGATGTTGTTGTTTTACAGTTTGGGTGTTGTCCTCTTGTGCTTCTGGCTTGCCTTCTGGGGGCGGGTCCTGCTGCGCTGTTTTCAGTCCCTTCTACCTGGGCTGTGTCTCTCTGCCCCCTTCCTAGGGACTGGGGACCATGGTATCAGGTTGTCAGGGTCAGTTCTCTGAGGGGGTTGTTCTTTTATGCCCTTTTGCAGCTGTTGAGGAAGTCAGTTCGGAGCAAGATGTCTGCGCCCAGACCTCCTTTCCAGAGAGAGCCCCTAATTACAACCCTCTGGATGATGGGGGGGCCCCACTGTCTCTCCCTGTATCCTCTCCCTTGACCGCCTGTCACAGCCAGGTGGGCACAGATGCTGGTTTGATTCCTGTCCAAAGCCCCTGCTTGTCATTTTGCTCCTGCACCATAGAAGCTGCAACTTATTTTGGGTCATGTGACCTTGTCTGTGCCCAGAGAGTCTGTGATAACCCCCACACATGAGCGACTGAGGTCCCGTGGCCTCGCACATCCCACGCAAGTCTGCAAAATCGCCTTCCCTGGGGGGGGGGGGGTCCACGCCTGGCTCACAGGGTGGAGAGAAGCGGCAGAGAAAAGCAACGGAGGAAAGAAAAAAAAAAGAAAAGGAAAAAAGTGGCAGAAAAATAGACTCCGCTCCTCCGCTCTGCCGGTTCCATCAGCTTCTCTTGTGTGGCACCGGGAGCACTTTCTCTCTGCCAATCCCTGTTTCCCCGGCTGCCCCTCAGGCACTTCGTTTTTGTTTGCTTTGAATCAGACCATAATCAGCTATTGTTCCCCAAGCACACAGCACTTTCGTGCTGGGGTATTGCCTCCCAATGGGTCGCCTCTGCGGGCTTCCTCCCCTGTGCCATTTGTCTTTGGATATCTCTCCGATCACTCTCAGTCCTCTCTACCTCTTTGATGATACTCCTTGTCTCCTGGGACAGAAGACGTGAAATATCACATTTTAGGCTGATTTCATGGGTGCTCACAGTGTTCCTGTAGGTTTTTTTTGCATGAATTGAGCTCACTTCAGGGCACTCCCCGAAATGGGGTCACCTGGCCTTCCACCATCTTCCCAATCATATATCTATCTATCTATATATATATATATATATATATATATATAGTATACCACACATACCTGCCCTTACATAATACATTGTTTTGTACCTTATTAAATTTCTAAAAGTGGAAGATATTATTTGTATTCTTTTGGGTCTTGCTCTATTTCCTCAACTTGGTAGGTTAACAGATTCATATATTTTCACATATATAATGATTCCTTTATTTTTACTTCTGTCCAGATTCTCATTCAAATTCTCATAGATATTAAATTTATTTTCTGCCACCATAGGCAATATTGTTATTCTTATACAACATTTTTATGCAATATTCTTTCATGTGTATACTGGTCAACAGTTCAAGAATTCCTCTAGAATTTATATACAAGACTGGAATCATGAATCATGGCATATAGGAAATCAAGATAGACTAGATTATGACAGCTCATAATTTCAGTGACTTAATTTTGATGAAGTGCCAGTATTTTATTTTTGTTTTTGTTTCCCTTTCCTCAGGAGATACATCTAGAAGGAAGTTGCTATAATTAAAGTCAAAGAGACTACTGCTTGTGTCCTCCTCTAGGAATTTTATGGCTTAAGGTCTTACATTTAGGTCTTTAATCCATTTTGAATTTATTTCTGTGATGATGTAAGAAAGTAGTCATGTTTCATTCTTTTGCATGTCACTGTCCAGTTTTCCTTACACCATTTGTTGAAGATACTGTCTTATTCACATTGCATATTTTCTCCTGTTTCATCAAAGATTAATTAACTGGAAGGGATGAGCAAGATGGTGGAGGAGTAGGAGACCTAGATATCATCAGGTAGATTGTTATCATACCAGTCGGAACACCTGCAGACTCAAGAGGAGATCAAAGAGAAGGGCAACAATTCTAGGAACAGAAAAGTGACCACTTTCTAGAAGGTAGGACACGTGGAGAAGTGAATGGGAAGCAACATTTAGGAAGACATACCACAGGGAGTGGAGGCAGCTCCTGGCCAGAAGTAGACAAGTCAAGCACAAAATCGGACAGAAATTTTAGAAGTCTAGTCCACTGAGGACATTGCTACAAAGGCTAAGCAGGAGATGGAACCCTTACTGGGACAGTGTGGTCTCAGGATCCATGGGGTCACAGAAGGACTGGGTGCTCCTGAGAATGACAGAGGTTCCAGGTATTAGAGCAGGGAACCTGGCTGCAGAGACAGAGCCAATGAGGGGGCTCTCAGCTCAGGCTTACCTTAAACAATGATCTGAGACACAGTTGAGCCATGGCTCTTCAAGCAGGAACCCCACAAGTAGCAGATCTCGGGAGACCCCATCCTTCCTCCACCAGGAGGAGTGGCATGGGAGCATGCTGCAGGAATCTGTAGGGTTTGGAGACTCCAAATGGGGCCACATGCCAGAGATAGAAATGCTTGGTCACAGGCTGGGTGAAAATGGAGCACAGCCAGAGACCAGGGAGACAGGCATGATTGACTGCTTTTCTGTGGGGGCACACTGAGGAGCGGGGCTTTGGGCTCTTGGCTCCTCTGTATCCAATACTGGGGGGCCGCCATCTTCATTCCCATCCTCCAGAGCTGTATGGAAAGTGTTCAGGGAACAAAAGCTCCTGAAAGCAAACTTGAGTAGATTGCTTAGCCTGGCTCCTGGCAAGGATGGGGCAGTTTCGCCTTGGACAAAGACATTTGAGAATTAATACAGCAGGCTTCTCCCCAAGGAGATAACTGAGAACATCCAGCCAAGACCAAGTTTGCCAATCAAAGAGAACTGTGGAACTTCAGAGAAAAGCACCATATAGAATGCATGGGTTTTCCCCATGATTCTTTATTCTATCAAAGTTATTTTTTATTTTATTTTTTCTTATTCAATTTTTAATTTTTCTCTTTCCTATTTTAACTTTTTTGAACTATTTTATCTTATCTTTTTTAAAAAATATATTTTTTAAATATTTTATTTATTTGACAGAGAGAAACACAGTCAGAGAGGGAACAGAAGCAGGGGGAGTGAGAGAGGGAGAAGCAGGCCTCCCGCTGAGCAGGGAGCCCAATGTGGGGCTCAATCCCGGGTCTCCAGGATCATGACCTGAGCCGAAGGCAGTCGCTTAACCAACTGAGCCACCCAGGTGCCCGTAAAAAAATCTTTATTAAAGTTCATTGTTTTAATCATAGTCTATCCCTTCATTGTATTTAAGCTTATTTTTATATACACATAGGTTTTTCTCTCTTTAAAACTTTGGAATACAATTTCTTCTACTAGATGAAAATATACCCCAAATCTAGTGCATGGCTCTGTTATAGTCTCCAGCGTGATAATATTCTTTCCTCATTCTATTTTTCTTTTTTCTTTTCTCAATCAACTTCTTATCTTATCAATTCCTTTTTCAGAATCTTTTTTTTAAATTTTCATTTTTACAGTCATATGCCATCCCCTTGGTCATGTATACCCTTATTTTTGTGCATATATATATGTTTTTCTTTCTTTAAAAATTTAGGAGGCAGTTTCTTATGACAGAATAAAATACACCCAAAATCAAGCATGTGGCTTTGTTCTATTCACCAGTCTAATCATATATATAGGGAAGGACAGATAGATATAAATAGATAAAGATATAGATAAAGATTTTTTTTTCTTCTCCCCCCTGTTTTGGGTCTCTTCTGATTTGGTTGGTGTATATTTTTTTCTGGGGCCATCACTACTATTTTAGTATTTTGTTCTCTCATTCATCTATTATTATCTGGATAAAATGACAAGGCTGAAAAACTCAAAAACAAAAACAAAAACAAAAACAAGAGGCAGTGCCAATGGCTAGGGACCCAAACAATAAGAATATTAGTAATATGTCAGAACTAGACTTCAGAATAATGATTATCAAGGTGCTATCTGGGCTTGAAAAAGCATGGAACATATTAGAAAATCCCTTTCTAGAGAAACAAAATCGCTTTCTGGAGAAATAAAAGAACTAAAATTTAACCAATCAAAAACTGGAGGTTCTTACTGCTAGGATAAATGAGGCAGAAGAGAGAATTAATGATCTAGAAGACCAAGTGATAGAAAATAAAGAATCTGAGAAAAAGAGAGACAAACAACTATTGCACCTGAAGGAGAAAATTCAAGAGATAAGTGATATCATAAGACAAAATAATATTAGAATAATTGGGATTGCAGAAGAAGAAGGGGCCAGAAGGTATTTGGAGCAAATTATAGCCGAGAACTTCCCTAATTTGGTGAAGGGAGCAAGCATCAAAATCCAGGAGGCACTGAGAACACCCCCCTCAAAATCAATAAAAATAGGTCCACACTCCGTCATATAATAGTAAAACTAACAAGTCTTAGTGACAAAGAGAAAATCCTAAAAGCAGCTTGGGAGATGAAGTCTGTAACATACAATGGCAGAAATATGAGATTGGCAGCAAACCTATCCACAGAGACCTGGCAGGCCAGAAAGGACTGACATGATATATTCAGAACACTAAACAAGAAAAATATGCAGCCAAGAATACTATATCCAGCTAGACTGTCATTGAAGATAGAAGGAGAAATAAAAATCTTCCAGAACAAACAAAAACTAAATGAATTTACAAACACCAAACCAGCCCTACAGGAAATATTGAAAGGGGTCCTCTAGCAAAGAGAGAGCCTAAAAGTAACAGACCAGAAAGGAACAGAGACAATATACAGTAACAGCCACCTTACAGGAAATACAATGACACTAAATTCATATCTTTCTATAGTTACCCTGAATGTAAATGGGATAAACACCCCAATAAAGAGACACCGGGTATCAGAATGGATTAAAAAACAAGACCCATTGATATGCTGTCTGCAAGAAACTTATTTTAGACCCAAAGACATGACTAGATTTAATGTGAGGTGGTGGAAAACAGTTTACCATGTTAATGGACATCAAAAGAAAGCTAGGGTGGGTGGCAATCCTTACATGAGACAAATTAGATTTTAAGCTGAAGAGATAATAAGAGATGAGGAAGAACACTATAACATACTTAAAGGGTCTGTCCAACAAGAAGATCTAACAGTTTTAACTATCTATGCCCCTAACATGGGAGCAGCCAATTATATAAACCAGTTAATAACAAAATCAAAAAAACACATTGACAATAACATTATAACAGTAGGAAACTTTAACACCTCCCTAACTGAAATGAACAGATGATCTAAGTAAAAGATCAACCAGAAAATAAAGGCTTTAAATGACACACTAGACCAGACACATCACATATATACAAAACATTCCATCCCAAAGCAATAGAATACACATTCTTCTCTAGTGCACATGGAACATTCTCCTGAATAGATCTCATTCTGGGTTATAAATCAGGCCTCAACCATTACCAAAAGATTGGGATTATTCCCTGCATATTTTCAGGCCACAATGCTTTGAAACTAGAACTTATCCACAAGAGAAAATTGGAAAGACTCAAATACATGGAGGCTAAAGAGCAGCCTACTAAAGAATGAAAGAGTCAGCCAGGTAATTAAAGAAGAATTTAAAAAATTTATGGAAACAAATGAAAATGAAAGCACAGCTGTTCAAAATCTTTGGGATGCAGCAAAGGCGATCCTGACATGAAAAATATATAGCAATACAAGCCTTTCTCAAATAACAAGAGAGGTCTCAAGTACACAACCTAAACCTACACCTTAAGAAGCTGGTGAAAAAACCAGCAAAGAAAGCCTAAAACCAGCAGAGGAAGATTAATGAGAAAGATCAGAGCAGAAATCAATGGACTAGAAACCAAAAGAACAGTAGAAAAAATCAACAAAACTACAAACTGGGTTTTTGAAAGAATTAACAAGATTGATAAACCCCTCGACAAACTCATCAAAAAGAAAACAGAAAGGACCCAAATTAATCAAATCATGAATGGAAGATGAGAGATCAAAACCAACACCAAAGAAATACAAACAATTATAAGAACATATTATGAAAAGCTATACACCAGCAAAATTGACAATCTGGAAGAAATGGATGCATTCCTAGAAAGATATAAAGTACCAAAATTGAACCAGGAAGAAATAGAAAACCTGAATAGACCCATAACCAGTAAAGATATTGAAGCAGTCATCAAAAATCTCCCAACAAACAAGAGCCAGGGCCAGATGGCCTCCTGGGCAATTATACCAAATATTTAAAGAAGAATTAATACCTATTCTCCTGAAACTGTTCCAAAAAATAGAAATGGAAGGAAAACTTCCAAACTCATTTTACAAGGCTAGAATTACCTTGATCCCAAACCCAGATAAAGACCCCATCAAAAAGGAGAATTACACACCAGTATCCTTGATGAACATGAATGAAAAAATTTAAAAAAAGAAATAAAGGCACCTGAATTGGCAAAGAGAAGTCAAAAATCTTACTCTTTGCAGATTATAGGATACTTCATGTGGAAAACCCAAAATACTCCACTCCCAAACTGTTAAAACTCATACAGGAATTCAGTAAAGTGTCAGGATACAAAATCAACGCACAGAAATCACTTGTATATCTATGCAATGACAGCAAGACAGAAGAAAGAAAAATTAAGGAGTCAATCCTATTTAGAATTGCACCCCAAACCATAAGATATCTAAGAATAAACCTAACCAAAGAGGCAAAGAACCTGTACTCAGAAAACTATAAAGGACTCATGAAAGAAATTGAAGAGGACACAAAAAGATGGAAAAGCATTCCATGCTCCTGGATCAGAAGAAAAAACATTGTTAAAATGTCTATGCTTCCAATAGCAATCTATACATTCAATGCCATCCCAATCAAAATTCCACCAACATTTTTCTAAGTGATAGAACAAACAATCCTAAAATACATATGGAACTGGAAATGATGCTGAATTGCTAAGGAAATGTTGAAAAGAAAAACAAAGCTGGGGGGCATCATGTTACCTGATCTCAATCTTTATTACAAAGCTGTGATCACAAAGACAACATGGTACTGGCACAAAAACAGACGCATATGGAACAGAGTAGAGAGTCCAGATATGGACCCTCAACCCTACGGTCATATAACCTTCGACATAGTAAGAAAAAAAGAATTTTTAATTTTGGCCATTCTAACTGGTGTAAGGTAGTATCGCAATATAGGTTTTATTTCAATATCCCTGATGGATAATGATGATGAATATTTTTTCACATGTCTGCTAGCCATTTATATGTCTTCTACAGAGGAGTGAGTGTTCATGACTTCTGCCCACATTTTGATGTGATCCTCTTTTTTTTTTCGTTGTTGAGTTTGAGGAGTTCTTTACACATTTAGATATCAGCCCCTATCTGTAGAAAGTAGAAAAAATAAGTTATTATGATTAAGAAAATATATCTTGTTATAAACCTAAGGAAATAGATAAAGGATCTATACTCAAGGAACTACAGAACACTCATGAAAGAAACTGAAAAAGACACAAAAAGATGGAAAAATATTCCATGCTCATGGGTCAGAAGAATAAACATTGTTAAAATGTCTATGCTGCCCAGAGCAATCCTGATCAAAATATAAGCAGTATTTTTCAAAGTTCTGTGACAAACAATCCTAAAATTTGTATGGTACCAGAAACAACCCCAAATTGCAAAGGAAATGTTGAAAAAGATAAACAGAGCTAGAGGCATCACATTGCCTGATTTCAAGCTTTATTGCAAAGCTGTGATCATCAAGACAACATGGTACTAGAACAAAAATAGACAATAGACCAGTGGAATAGAGTAGAGAGCACAGATATGGACTCTCAACTCTATAGTCAAATAATCTTTTACAAAGAGGAAATAATATCCAATGGAAAGAAGACAGTCTCTTCAATACATGATGCTGGGAAATTGGACAGCCAGGTATAGAAGAATGAAACTTGACCATTCTCTTATACCATACACAAAGATAAACTCAAAATGGATGAAGGACCTCAACATGAGATAGGAATCCATCAAAATCCCAGAGGATAACATAGGATGTAACCTCTTTGACATCAGCTACAGCAAATTCCTTCAAGACACATCTCCAAAGGTAAAGGAAACAAAAGTGAAAATGAAATTTTTGGACTTCATCAAGACAAATATTTCTGCACAACAAAGAAACAATCAAAAAACAAAGAGGCAGCCCACAGAATAGGAGAAGATATTTTCAAATAACACTACAAAGGGCTGATATCTAAGATCTATAAAGAACTTCTGAATCTCATCACCCAAAAATTAGATAATCATGTCAAAAATGGGTAGAAGACATGAACACTTATCCAATGAAGACATACAAATGCCTAGCAGATACATGAAAAGATGTTCATCCTCCTTAGCCATCCGAGAAATTCAAATCAAAACCACCTGAGATATAACCCTACACCAGTTATAATGGCAAAGATTAACAGGGCAGGAAACAGCAAATGTTGGAGAGGTTGTGGAGAAAGGGGATCCCTCTTACACTGTTGGTGGGAATGCAAGTTGGTGCAGCCACTTTGGAAAATAATGTAGTGATTCTTCAAAAACTTAAAAATAGAGACACCCAGAGACACCTGGGTGGCTCAGTTGGTTAAGCAACTGCCTTCAGCTCAGGTCATGATCCCAGAGCCCTGGGATTGAGCCCCACATCAGGCTCTCAGCTCTGCAGGAAGCCTGCTTCTCCCTCTCACTCCACCTGCTTGTGTTTCCTCTCTAGCTGTGTTTCTCTCTGTCAAATAAATAAATATATATATATATTTTTAATTGAGCTACCCTATGACTCTGCAATTGCACTACTGTGTATTTACCCCAATGAAACATATGTAGTGAAAAGAAGGACCATATGCTCCCCAATGTTCATAGCAGCAATGTTCTCAATCATAAAACTGTGGAAAGAGTCAGGATGCCCTTCAACAGACAAATGGATAAAGAAGATGTGGTCCATATATACAATGGAGTATTACTCTGCCATCATAAAGGATGAATACTCAACTTTTACATCAACATGGATGGGACTGGAGGAGATTATGCTAAATAAAATACTTCAAGCAGAGAAAGCCAATTATCATATGGTTTCACTTACTTGTGGAACATAAGGAATAACATGGAGGACATTATGGGAAGGAAAGGAAAAGAGAATTTGGGGAAATTGGATGGAGAGACAAACCATGAGAGACTGTGGACTCTCCGAAGCAAACTGAGGGTTTTAGATGGGAGAGAGTGGGGGGGGGATTGTTGAGCCTGGTTGTAGGTATTAAGGAGGGCACATATTGCATGGAGCACTTGGTATTGTACATAAGCCATGAATCTTGGAACACTGCACCAAATACTAATGATGTATTTTACAGTGACTAACACACCACAACAAAAATATTAGCATTATAATATGATACTCCTTTAATATAATTTAATATAATTATTTAAAGGACCTAGGTGCTTTCTTTAAGCTCACTTGAAAGTATAACTTTCAAAATTTTTCAGTAATCTTAGTCCTTTGTGTAAGTCCACATTCACTCTGAATTTTATTCTCTCTGTTACTATTCTATTTCATGCTACTCCTATTAATCATTCTTATTTATCCTTTTCTTCTTCATTTGAATAATTTATTATCTTCATAATTTCATCTTTGAGTGTTTCTCCTCTCTATTAAGTTTGTGTCTGCTTTGGTTTCAGACCTATCTTTTCATTGAACTTTTGATTGTTCTTTTCTATAGTTAGGGTTCACACTACACCATCCTATATAATCAGTGCAAGTTAGGCATGGAGTGTTGGTGGAACATCCTGGAGTACTGCCTCAGGGACACAATAGTCAGAATTGGAGTTGTAATCCAGAGACTGTGGACACAGGTTAACAGGATACCTGGGATTGAAAGAAGTTTATCACATAGGGAAAAAAATACTTTTATTCACAATTTTGCTTCAGACTGGCCTGATGGGAAAACGGACTAAAACTCTGCCCTAACTAAATAATGCATCCAGGCACCTAGGTTTTAAACTATATTGTGAGAAACTGTCATGTCAGATGGTCTTCTTAAGTAGAAATATCTACCTCAATTCAGATGGTAGAGAAAACTCTGTAGCCTAATGCTGTCAGGCACTAGCCTCTGGCTATCCTGACAATTTGGATAGCATACCCATATTCATATTCATAAAACAATTTCAAAAATGTATACCAACTCTATTTTCTTAGTTATCTAAAATACTATTTCAAACTGATGGGAAGCTGTGTTTGCCATATTCTAAAGTTGTTTCCCCAGCATCTTTTCCCCCATCTTCAAATATATGTGCTGCTTACATTTACCTAAGCTGATCTTCTATATTACAAAAATATTCTATTAGTAAGATTCATTCATGAAGTGAAATACTAGAAAATAAAAGAGAATTATACTATTATTTTTTTCATGAGGTTCCATCTCATTTTACTCTTCCAGAGTGTAAAACTCAATTCACCATAGTTTTCACACTTCTTTCTACATTTTGCCCCATCTTATCTCCTTCATTAGTATTTCTTCTACTGTCTCCTGGAGATAGAATATGAGAAAGTAGGATGGCAAAGGCAAGAAAATGACTTAGGATTCAGAATAATTGAGGGGGACTAGACCTATCCAGTTTTAACTTGTTCCATCTCAGTTCTTATCATTACCTTTGACTGTGGCTTTCAAACTTTGTTCCAAATATATCCCATGCCATAGGGAGAAACTTAGAGTTCTGAGTAATACCTAAAAGGGGGCTCTGTGGTTTTAATTTCAAAAATAATAGAAATTTGTTCATTCAATAAATATATATTGCATACCTACTATGCACCAGGTGCAGTTGTGGAGGCCATGTTAAATAAAGCAAACAAGGACCTGGTTCATCAATCCATAGTAATTATTCTAAACTGATTAAAATATTGCTCATTTCTGCAGAGTCCTGAAAAAAAGGATACCCTCTTTCACTCAGATCATATATGAACCAAGGACAAATTCCTGCCTATGGGGTTGATTAGATGTCTGATTCATAGACCTGGAAGTAGTTCAACTATTGACCTATACTTTGGATTAGAGGTCACATATGTTTGTTTCCAGGTAAAATGATCTCCGGTTCTCTAATTTTCACTTAACTCTAATTGCTGCTACTGAAATTTTCAATTTTGTAGTATAAAATCAATATGGTGGTGCTCCTCTATAAGGCTGGAATCCAGAAATAGCATCAGTATCAGCTTTATAAGATATTCACATTTGGTATTTTCCTTTTGGAGAGACATGGTTTAACCTATTCAAGTATTATTGGGTGATTTTCTTATAATGGTGCTCTAATGTTGAAAGACTAATTTTGAAAATTAAATAATTATCTTTAAGATCCTTTTTTGAGTAAGTACAACACATAATACAAAACTTGATGGGAACTTTGGCACCAAGAAATTCAGTGAATAATTCAAAGTATCTGTTATATCATGACATCAGTGATGTGCTGAAGTGATTTTTCACACCTATTTTTAAAAAGTAACCTGATGATATGTATTTGTCCCTTCTACTATGTCAGTCAGAGAACTAGTATCTTTCAATATGTGGAAATAATACATTGATGTAGCTGAAAATATTTGAATTTAAATTACATTCCAACCTGCTGTCAAGACTGTATTAACCAAACTTAAAACCAAACAAAAAAAGTACAATAAGATACAGAATATCATTAGTGACCTATAAATCACTAAACTTCTCTATTTCATATATGCAGAGAGAAGGTTGATTTGAATACTTGAATCATTGTGCTCAAACTTGTCTCAATGTTCCAACATTTGTAGAAAGTGGGGAAAATGTGAATTAGCACCCAATTTTACCTTTAGAAGACATTTCTTGCTCAGACAGAAGTTATCTTCATAGTAGCACTAAAATAAATTTAAAATTTATATTCACCATGGACAAAGTATGGGTAGGAATGGGATGGTTAGCAAAGAATTTAATTGAGTATTGTGAATAACATAATATAACAAAAAAGGTATTTCATTGAATAGCTGTTCTAAGGACAGAATATCCAGAGTCACTCTGATTAAGGGACTAGAATTGTATCTAGATGTTAAGAAGTGTCACCCTTTTACTCCAAAATCAGTAATATAGCAGCAAAAACTGTTACTTCCTTCTATCCATAGTCATAATGGGAAATTTTATAGTACATCAGGGCAGATAAATAATTTCTACCAAACTTGACAAACTGGCACTATTGATCAAAAGCCATATAGAATAGTACTTTAATGGATAACAAAACTTATCATTTTCCTTAACATATTCAAAAATTATTTATGGAGCATCTACTATGTGACTGACACTGATCTATTTGTCAAGGAAACAGGTGTGAATAATAGTATGAAAAATAACTACCATCATCAAAACAGCAGATCATATAATGCTTACTATAGGCAGTCACTCTGCTAGGTGGCTTATACATAATCTTTCATTTGATATTCACAACAGGTTTATGAGATAGAGACAACTATTATCCCCATTTTAATAATGGGGGATGGTATCTGGCTTAAGTGACTTTCTCACAGGTACATATGCATTAAGTAGTAAAGCTGAGAGTCAAACATATGTGGCCTGCTTCAGACCCTACACTCATGGAACTGATAGTCTATTTGGAGGAGAGAGGTGATAATACAGATGTGCATCAATCAACAAGACAGCTTTAATTAACAATAATTGTTATAAATAAAATAAAACAAAATTATGTTAAAGGATGGTAGCCAGGGGAAGTAATATTAGACAGGCTGGGGAAGGAAGATATAAATTGCATTCAACAAGTATTTATTGAACATGCACAATGTGCCAAACACTACCCTAAGCCTTAGGGATCCATGGTGAAGAAGCAAATTTCCTATCCCTGTGGAGCTTACTTATGCTGGAATGGACAGTTAATAAATAATTGCACAAATAAACATATAATTATAAAATATATTCACAATTTTATGCTACAAAGGAAATATAAAGGAGTGGTAATAATATGAAAACAAAAATAAATAATTTAGATTGAGAGAAAGTCAAGGAAATCTCCAAAGTGTTCCACTTAAGATATGTCCTGAATAATTAATGAAAGTTAACCAGATGAGAAGATTCCACAGTAAGAGAAATGCATATATAAAGTTACTAAGGTATGACAGAGCTTGATGTTCTCAAGGAACTGAAAGACAATTATAATTTGAGTACAGATATCAAGTTGGAAATAGTGAGATGTGTCAGAAAAGCCTAAGACTGCTATGTGGATAAACAACTAGTGTCGGGGACTGTGCATGATCCGCCCCTCCCGCCATGTCCAAGCCACCAGAAACTTTGGTGGAGGTACCCGTGAATGTGAATGAAAGTCCCTCCGGGCTTTCCCTGCCAAGAATCTGGAGTTATGCTAATGTTGCAGTCATCAACACCATCTTTACTTGCCTTTTTTTCTTCCTGCTCAACTATCAAGCTGAGTCTATTCACAAACTTCCCTTTTAATGGTAAAGGCCAGTTTCTTAGAAAGGCTTGACTCTGCCTGCTGTGAATCACTTTGTTAAACTTTAAGCTAACTGCATCCCCCAACTTCCTTACTTTGGAATAATAAAAGACTGAGACCCTTGACAGTCAAGAGAGACAAAGGCAGAGCAAAAGGCAGAGAGCCTGTGAAGCTAGAACCAGAGAAACAGAGAGCAAGAGAGACAGAAACAGAGAAAAAGGAGAGCCAGAGAGACAGAAGCAGAACCAGAGTGCCTGTGAAGCAAGAGGGGCCAGAAAGCCAGAGAGCCCAGAGGCCAGAGCCCAGAGCCCAGAGAGCCAGAGCCATAGAGTCAGAGCTAGAGAGCCAGAGCTAGAGTTAGAGAGCCAGAGCCTGAGCCTGAGCCTGCTTCATAGGTCTCTCCTGACTGATCTTGGGTCTGTCAACTTGCATCAGATCTCCATGTCCATGTCATTATTTTGCCTTCCAGACATCCCGTGGTTCGGGGCCCACATCTTTGCTGAGGCTGGTCCCTGGCAAATTAGAAAGATTAAGTTTAGAAGAAGGGAGACCCAGTTAGGAAAATACTCTTGTAATCTGGCTTGGAATTTCTCTTCTCTCATTTAACATCAGCTGCATGTTGAGCTTCAGCACTTATATCACAACATTTGGAAAAGGTTCAAAAAGGGGGAACTCTAGTAATCCTGAGCAAGAAGAGAATGACAAAGCCTTAAGGTTAGAGAATGTTTTATTAACTACTATATTCTTAGTGGTGGGAGGTACAAAAGATACTCAGTGATAGTTTACAGAAGTGAGCTAAATAGAACAAACCTAGAGAATGTGAATACATGATTACTGACCAGACTAAAATATAAGGCTTAAGGAGATTCCCCACCTCACTTTGAATCCTGGAAGAATTTGGTCTGGCTACATGCTCCCCAACCTTCTATGTGTATAATCACCTGAGGATCTTGTTAGAAATGCAGATTGCCATTCAATACTTTGGGGAAGTGGGCCTTTGATTTTGCAGGTTTAACAAGCTCCCATGTGACCACTGATGTTGTTAATCTCCTGACCACACTATGAGTAGCATTTAACAAGGGCCCAGATAACTTATATGCACATTAAGGTTTGAGAATCATTTATCTCAGTGACCTCTAATTAGGTTCCTCTTCAACTCTTGGATTTGGTCATTCTAGTAAGTACTTTTAAGACAAAAAATAGGATTATTAAGTTATTTTTCCTAAAATAGTATCTGAAAACAAAAATTAGTTCAAGATGAATTTAGGAAAATTTAAAGAATGACAGATTCACACATAATGGGCTGTTAAGAGAAGTCAGAAACATTCTATAGATACCTAACATTTTTGTTTTTTGCAGAAATGATTGCTTATGATAGGACATAGCACGGCTCTAAATTAATGGTGAGATATTAGCTTTGTCTATTGTTAACCTACAATTATTTCTTTAAGTGTAAAACATAACTTTCCATTCCATGCCTATCAGGTCCCACAAAGACTTCCCTGTGAGCCCAGTTCTGTTGTAGTCACTGGTGGCTGGGTGGTTACCCAGGGAGGCAGCCAGATGAGGAAAGAGATGACTTTGTTAGCTGTCACTCATCTGCATAAAATCAACCTTATATGTCTGGGCTAAGGAAGATACCTATCTTTTACTTCTCAGACCAAGCAAACTCATCCATTTTCTGTTCTATATCTTGCTCTGCTTTGACAGAGCAAAAGGGAGAGAGAATCTTAAGCAGGCTCCATGCTCAGTGGAGCACTGCACACATGGGGTTCTATATCACAATCTTGAGATCATAACTTGAACTGAAATCAAGTCTGCCATTTAACAAGATGAGTCACCCAGGAGTCCCTGGAAGATCTTGCTCTTTGATTACTTTATTTCCCTCCCAGACTACCTTGATATTAACCTACAATTAGCTTCTCCATCAATAAATCTGATCTTATAAATAATTTCTCCTAGATTAAAGTAACATTTTTATGTGTTTATTTTTGTCAAATTGGGGTCGGGGCAGGGAGGGCTGCCAGAATACAGAGTGTAATCCAAAGTAGTCTTGAAGACCTTCTGTGGTCTTGTAGCAACATTAGCTGTCATTAAATTTATATCTAAATTTCCCACCCTGGAAAATCTATAGTCCAGAACATAGACTATGCTTTCTCTACTTGCATAATATCAAGCTCCTAAAAAAACCCTAACTTTTCCATACGCATTTCCTAAAGGGAGTTATCCAGAACGGTATTCTCCAACTTTGCAGTACATTAGAATCACGGAGTGGGGGCACTTGGGTGGCTCAGTCGTTAAGCATCTGCGTTCAGCTCAGGTCATGATCCTGGAGTCCTGGGATCAAGCCCCACATCAGGCTCCCTGCTCGGCAGGAAGGCTGCTTCTCCCTCTCTCACCCCCCCCCACTTGTGTTGCCTCTTTAGCTGTGCTTCTCTCTGTCAAATAAATAAATAAAATCTTAAAAAAAAAGAATCACAGGAAGAGTTTTTAAACATCCCAATACCCAGATCATACCGAAAACATAAGCATCTCAGAGAGAAATGTCACCCAGACAATAGTATATTACAAAGATCTACACGTGATCTAAGTGTATGAGCAGACAAGGTTGAGAATCAATGGTGTCTCATTCCTTCCCTAAAATGTATCTGTACTTTTAACTGTGGTTATGTGGATACAAAGCTCTCAAATGAATTTTTTTATTGCATCTATGGTAATTAGCAATGGGGAAACAGCAAGGGAAAGGAGATAGCCATAAAACAGCTGGAGATAATTTTGTCTCTCAGGAATATATGGTGATACCTAGAGAGTTTTTTTTCTTGCTGCAAGTGGAAAGGGGAGGGGTGTTACTGATTTCCTGTAGATTAAGTTCAGGATGCTGCTAAACATTGGCCCCATATCTTAATAGTGTGGAAGTAGAGAAACCCTGCCTTAAACAGACACAGCTTAGTAGTGCCCTACAAATACCACCTCATGAACACTTTCCAACCTGATAATAAATTAGTGCCTGGCCTGCACAAGAATGACCAAACCCCATTCAAATAAACCTAATTGGCTTGTCTTTAGGGGTATTTCTAATGTTTATTTTATAGGTACCACAACCCATCTCTTGTGTGTGGGGGTGTGTAAGTGTGCACACATGTGTGTGTGTGAGAGAGAGAAAGAGAAGCAAAATGAGTAAGGCTATTAACGGAGGTTATTAGTGATTTGGATAGAACAGCATAACAGTGGTACTTGGAACAGGCAAGGGAATCCACCACTGATCTGAAATATCACTTCTATTAACAAAACAGAATTTGTGAAAAGATGAGTGGTATACCTCTCTTTTATTTCTCCCTTCTTATTGAAATTTTAGGGGCAGATTATATAACTCCCCCCATACTGCAAATAAGCTACACTCAAAAAAGTGATGCATGTGAGCTGTCATACAATAAAGATAAAGATTTCTTTCTCTGAAAATATATACTTTTTTTTTTAAAGATTTTATTTATTTATTTGACAGAGAGAAACACAGCCAGAGAGGGAACACAAGCAGGGGGAGTGAGAGAGGGAGAAGCAGGCCTCCCGCCGAGCAGGAAGCCCGATGTGGGGCTCGATCCCGGGTCTCCGGGATCATGACCTGAGCCGAAGGCAGTGGCTTAACCAACTGAGCCACCCAGGTGCCGCCTGAAAATATATACTTTTATGAGGAGTCACAATCTGCCTGAACTTGTGCAATTATGAAGATTCCATAAGTGACAGAAAATAGGCATGTAATCAGCTTTATAAATGAGTATGAAGCAATTTGTAATAACTAATGCACATTGCAGGCAGGAAAACTCTCTTGAAGCATGGTTCTTGGAATCAGATATTCAGTATTAATTGCCAGGGAAATTTTCTTAAGTGATAAATGGAATATTAGACTCAAACATCTAATATTAGCAGTGTATGTACACAGCTAGCTTAGAGACATAGTCACTACAGTATTATACAGTCATTGAGCTCCCAGCAGAGCCCTCCCTCAATACCTCAATGCCTTCTAACTAGATTGTTGGGTGAAGAGGGAGGGACCACAGAGAAAATAACAAAACTGAGAAGCACAGAAAGGAAGTGCCACACTCTAACTGTGCTTACCACAATTTTGCCAAGGTCTGGCCCTAATAAAGTTTATAGTTAACATGCATTGAGTATTTTACATGCTACTAACTGTACAAAGCACTTTGCATACACTGTCTCATAATGACTTTGTGAAAAAGGTATTATTATGCCCATTTTACCAATAAAGAAAAAATAAGTTTGGGGTGGTCAAATGACTTGCCCAAGATTATGATACTACAGAATTATATAATTGTTTCTCTAACCTAGGTGTATCTAAGTTCAAAATTCATGTGCATGAGAATTGTGCTATACTGGTACTATAAAGACAGTAAGAATTTTTGTGAATTGTAGAATTCTTTTTTCTATTATGTTATATTAATCATCATACAGTATTTCATTAGTTTTTGAGGAGTCATAGAATTCTAAAACTGTAAGAAACTTTAGGATAAAAATACTTTAATCCCCCTTTTTCTAATAAAAAAGAATCAGTGATCAGAGATGGATATGGTGATTAGTGAAAAATGCACAACTACTAATCAATTATTTCTTCTATTATACTATCTTCAATTAAGTATATGTTCCTTAGAATTGCTCATTATCAGGGCTGCACTGTATACAGTCCTGTAGCCCTGAACTAGGTACTAAGACAGCTAGAGGAAATAAAGATCATATTATTTTCAGTGCCAAGGAGCTTTCAGTAGAGTTTAGAACAAAGAAAATCCTCATGTTTTGGTCATTTTATAATATTCCTAAAAAAGACAAGTTTATGTAACAAAATATGTTAATAAGAACAGAAAGAAAGTGGAGGAATGCTGAGGTGAAGACAAGGGACAGGAAAAGAGATGCTTCCTAGTAGAGGTTGTCGGGGACGGTGCGTGATCCACCCCTCCCGCCATGCCCAAGCCACCAGAAACTTTGGTGGAGGTACCTGTGAATGTGTGTGAAAGCCCCTCTGGGCTTTCCCCGCCAAGAATCCGGAAAGCCACTACCTTGTGGGCCAGGGCAATATGTCCTTTGTGTGCTTATCCAAGATACATTGTTCCATTTAATCCTCCTCCTAGTACTCATATCTCTGTATCTCTTATCTGTATTCCTTGATTCCTCTGCCTCAATGGTCTCGGCTTCTGTGAGTTTAAACAATCACTCTGTACCCTGCAGTAACAATACTGATTCTGTCTCTAGGGAGGGTGCAAAAGCACTGCCCAACTTCCTCACATTTGAATAATAAAAGACTGGGACCCTTGACAGTCAAGAGAGACAAAGGCAGAGCCAGAGGCAAAGGAAAATGCAGAGGCAAAGGCAGAGAGCATGCAAAGCAAGAGCCAGAGAACCAGAGCCAGAGCTAGAGAGCCAGAGCCAGACCTAGAGAGCCAGAGCCAGAGCTAGAGAGCCAGAGCCAGAGCCAGAGCTAGAGAGCAAGAGCCAGAGCTAGAGAGCCAGAGCCAGAGCCAGAGCTAGAGAGCCAGAGCCAGGGCCAGGGCCAGAGCCAGAGCCTGAGCCTGAGCCTGCTTCATAGGTCTCTCCTGACTGACCTCAGGTGTGTCAGCTTGCATCAGATCTCCGTGTTCGTGTCATTACTGTGCCTGCCAGACATCCCATGGTTTGGGACCACGTCTCTGCTGAGGTTGGTCCCCTGCAAGAGGTAGATGCATTTTCTTCACTTAAGACCTCTTTCTAATAACAGAAAAGAGTTTGCTACATCCAAAATCACATCCAGGTATGTGGAGTTAGGCATAAAGATATTGGGGAGACACAAAGTGTCCCACTTATTAACGGGATGCACATGCTAGAATAAATAATTTTACCTGCATGTCTTCATTTATTTGTAGTGCATAGCAAGTCAAGCTTACTTAATTAAACTTACAGGAGCACTGCTAAGATTACAAGTAAATGTTTGCAAGGTACTAGGGACAGCATGAACCAAAGTTGCATTTAACATACAAAACACCATAAGAAGAGATAACTGGTTTTTGAAAATTTTTGGTTAATCCAATTTTTAGATGCTACAATATCACTGAAGGACATTAATTTTATACTTTTTTCAACTTTAACAAAATGTATTTCTTGATTTTATAGTATAAAACATTTATATAGTTCTCACTAAAATTAGACCTTATGCTTTATAAAGGTTTTGATTAGCATCAGTTTTGAGGGACTTATAACTACAGATTCTATATATGATTGTTTACATATTACCCAATTACCACAACACAAACTATACACACAGGGGAATCAGAAGGAAATCAAAGATTTGAAAATTACTTTTTTAAAATATATTTATTTATTTATTTGACACAGAGAGAGAAATCACAAGTAAGCAGAAAGGCAGGCAGAGAGAGAGAAGGAAGCAGGCTCCTTGATGAGCAGAAAGCAACCAATGTGGGTCTCAATCCCAGGACCCTGAGATCATGACCTAAGCCAAAGGCAGAGACTTTAACCCACCAAGCCACCAAGGAACCCTGAAAATTACTTTTTTAAGAAAACAGAAATTTGAATACAGGTCACAGGTTGTGTATTTTAAATACATTTTTAAATCTTTTCTTCAAACTTTAAGGATTCAGTAATTTTTAAAAGTAAAAACAGAAAAAGAATTCAGCTGAAACTATTATTTTCCAGGGTTTGGGGTCTAACCTTCCTAGTGGTTTTCTAGGCAGAAACCATTCCTTCTTTTCTCAAATGATGGGGAAAGGTCATCCAACACCTCAGAATACTTCTAGCAGTCTGAGAGTGGAGAACAGAGATTGCAATTGGGATGAAAGGATCCACAGAGTCCAGAAAGTCCTACAATGACTAAATTTTCAGAAAAGGCCATAGAGTGGTGCCTGGGTGGCTTAGTCAGTTGAGCATCTGACTCTTGGTTTCAACTCAGGTCATGAGCTCATGGGTCCTGAGATAGAGCTCTGCCTTATGCTCCACATCCAGTGGGGAGTCTGCTTGAAGATTCTTTCCCTATGTCCTTCTCCCGACTCATGCACTCTCTCTCACACTTTCCCTCTCTCTCAAATAAATAAATAAATAAATCTTTTTAAAAGAAAGTTTCTATTTATTTATTCATAGAAAGATAGAGTGAGACAGGGAACACAAGCAGGGGGAGTGGGAGAGAGAGAAATAGTTTTCCCAACAAGAAGGGAGCCCAATGTGGGGCTTGATCCCAGGACCCCAGGATCATGACCTGAACCAAAGGCTGACAGTTAATAACTGAGCCACCCAGGAACACAAAGTAAATAAATCTTTAAAAAAAAAAGAACATTGGGGCGCCTGGGGGGCTCAGTTGGTTAAGTGACTGCCTTCGGCTCAGGTCATGATCCTCGAGACCAGGGATCGAGTCTCACATTGGGCTCCATGCTCAGTGGGAAGCCTGATTCTCCCTCTCTCACTCCCCCTGCTTGTGTTCCCTCTCTAGATGTGTTTCTCTCTGTCAAATAAATAAAATCTTTAAAAAAAGAACATAGAGATGAAATGGTGAAGATGAAGTACTACTACAATGGGAGTATGGAGTATGGCAATATGGTCAGTGAAATTAGGGGAGGAAAAGGTCAATTATCCTGATTAATAGTCCAGAGTAGGATTCCTTAGGACACCAATAGGCTTAAAGTTATCTTTACAACAAGGTAATAAAAAAATGATGTTAAAAAAAAGTATGAGACGGGGTATAATGTAGTGTAGACAACTAAGTCCATACCATGAAGAAACTAAGCCCATCACAAGTGAGAATAGTGAAGCAAGGCTAAATTACAACAGAAAGAAGAGTCACTTATTTCTTGGCTTTGTAAGAAATTCATGTCTGCCACTGAGTAATGTAAGACTATACACAAATGCAAAGAGACAAAGATACATGAAAGATGAAAGTGTAAGGACAGCATCAGCTTCAATAATAACAGTAGCTGTAGTTAAGGTAGAATTCTTGATTCATTTCAAACTGAACTAAAGTAAGTACAAAAGGAGCTTGAAGGGCTTCTTACAGTGAACATACTTGTAGAGCAATTATTTTCAGATGCTAGACTCAAAAGACAACTAGTGACGATGAACATTTTTTCATGTGTCTGTTAGCCATTTGTATATCTTCTATGGAGACGTGTCTCTTCATGTCTCTTGCCCATTTTTTGATATGTGCATCTTCTTTTTGGATGTTGAGTTTGAGTAGTTCTTTATGATCTTGGATATACTTCATCAAAATAAAAAGCTTCTGTACAGCAAAGGAAACAGTCAACAAAAGAAAGAGGGAACCCACGGAATGGGAGAGGTTATGTGCAAATGACACTACAGACAAAGGGCTGATATCCAAGATAGAAAAATATTTTAATGACACATGATAGTATTCCAAATATATGTTTTGAAATGTTAATAAAAGTAATAATGAGTTCTGGAACATTACATCAAAAACTGTATATACTGTAATGATGTACTGTATGGTGACTAACATAACAATAAATAAATAAATAAATTAATTAATAAAGATTTAAAAATGTAAGTGTAGTTGCATAAAATAATTTTAAATGAAAGGAAACAAGTCTGGGGCAAGGGAACAGAGCTGGATCTCAAACCTGTGTTCTGGGCAAGTCAGACATGTCTAGTCTCACCCGATAACTAGTAAGATAAACCTACCAGAAATATATTGCAGGGGACAATGAGGGATATTAAACAGAACTCACCCTAAGAGAAGAGGAAGTTACATGAAACAAATCTGGCCAAGAATGACAACTTGACTTTAAACAAGGCATTTGTCAAAACTCTGTAAGTCTCCACCTCCCACTATAAAATCAGACCAAAAATATCTTCCTTGCCTTATTTACCAATGTATGCATCTCATTTAAGGTGACATATGTTAAAATGCTTTGAAAACTGCCAATTATTATCCAAATATATTCTCATTTGGATGATCAGAGGCAACTCCTCAGAAACATAGCTCGGGAGGTGGGTTTGTTGATCATTAACTCCTGTTGATTTCTTCAGAAATTATAAATACTAGTGCAATTAATTTGGCTGACGTAAAGATTTTTGATAGTGTTTCAGATGAAACAGATTTTCCTCACAAGGTACTTAGTTTTTAATTTAAAGTAAGGTAGAAAGGCAAGCATCTGAGAACACTAGGGCTTCTGATGTAGCCCAGTTAGCATTACAGTGTTTTATAACCTCCATTTGCTATAATACTGCTTTTATTAGTATATTCATCTCCTTGACTAATGCTATCATACCTGCCACATGGGCATGTGTTTAAAATTAACTTCTACAATCCGTTCATTATCATAGGAGCCTTATAACTTATTATTTTGTGTTTAATTGGTGACTACACACTTCTCATTGCCACCACCCTCTCAATTACCTCAGTGCAGAATGTAAACACCTTGATGTATTGCTGTATTAAGATAGTTGGGGAGGCAATAAAAAGAAAAGAGAAAGGACCCAAATAAATAAAATCATGAATGAAAGAGGAGAGATCAAGATTCAAACCCCAGCTCGTTATTCATAAGGCTGGTGAAGAGTCTAATAAGAAAAGGGTGTTAGGAACATGGGTGTGAGCTCCAGACAGTCTGGCAATGGCAAGATTGCACAAATCACTATTGCTCTCAGTTTCTCTGGCACGAGGGGGTAGAGACAAGTGGGAGCCTCAGGTGACTTGGGGTGTGCACCACCTGTGAGAGGTGGCAAGGTGCAGGGAAGTTTGCAAAGGGAAAGTCTGTGTATCCCAGATCATCCAGAGAGGAGCAGATGGAGGCTTCTCACTAAGACGGAGGTTTGGGTATGGACAGATACTTTGCTCTGACTCTCCCAAAAGCCACAAAAAGCCATAAAACAACAAAACCCCCTAGAGAACAAAAGCTGAAAAAACAGTTTCCATAGAGTCCAGTCCCTTGATAGGGGCAGGGAGACTTGGCTTAAACAAGATTGACTGGAAAACAACTGCAGCAGGCCACTCCCCCAGAAGGCAGGACAGGAGAACAAGAGGACAAATACCACAGGGTCTCCATAAATCTGTAAAACTCCAATATTTGGGAAAAAACAATATATTAAGCTCACAGTACTGCCCCCAAACCTGTATATTTTATAGATACAGATTTTATTTTCATTGGTTTTAATTTCTTTTAATTTTTAATGTTTTTATTTTAGAAATTGTTCCCACAATTCTTCTTTTATTATTTTTAACCTACTTATTATCACAACTTGTTGTTTAATACAGCATTCCATAATATTTAACTTGAACTATTTTCCTACATATACCTGTGTCTCTCTCTCTTTCTTTCTTCTTTCTTTCTTTCTTTCCTTCTTTCTTTCCTTTCTTTCTTCCTTCCTTCTTTCTTTCTTTCTTTCTTTCTTTCTTTCTTTCTTTCTTTCTTTCTTTCTTTCTTTCTTTCTTTCTTCCTTTCTATTTCTTTCTTCCTTTTTTTCTTTTGTTGTTTTCTTTTTGTTGTTTTCAGTATGCATATAGATATAAACTTCAAGGTAATCTTTTTTTCCTATTCAATACTACCCCTATATATAAATCAGTTTCAAGTTCCCTATATTTCTATAAAGTTGAGTCCTCTAACAAAAATAACAAGATACAACAAGGAATAACTGAAATATTTTCCTCACCCACATCAAGGGTTTGTAACTACCTTCCCATCTTACCCTCTGTCAGTGTTTCTGTGTATTTGTTTTCGCCTTTGTACTATATAAATCTAATTCTTGGGGGTTATTTGGGCTGGGTTTTGCTTCTTTTCCCCCATCTTTTACTTTTGCTGGACTTTTTTTAAATTCTTTTTTGTTTTTGTACCATATTGATGACCCATTTTGACTAGTTTTTTTTTTCTTTTTTTATTCTCTTTTTCTCTTTCTTTTTTCTTTCTACTTTCTTTTTCGTGGTCACTTCTGATTGCTCTGAAACCTTCCAACAGGCAACTTGTCTGGATCAAGGTTGATATATACAGCTATACATCCCCTCAAACACCCCACTTCCATCAGAAAGGATGAATACCGAGCTTTCGCAGAAACATGGCCTAGATTGGAGGAGATTGTGCTGAGTGAAATAAACAAAGCAGGGAAAGTCAAGTATCATATGGTTTCACTTACTTGTGGAGCATCAGGAGTAATATGGAGTACAGTAGGAGAAGGAAAGGAAATTGGAATTGTGTTAAATCAGGGAGGGAGATGAAACATGAGAGACTTTGGACTCAGAAACAGCTGAGGACCTTGTCGGGGAGGGGGTAGGGGATGGGTGAGCAGGGTGGTGGACATTGAAGACACGTATTGCATGGATCACTGAGTGTGTAGCATAAACAGTGAATCTTGGAACACTGAAAAAACTAAAATTAAATTAAATTAAATTAAAAAAATAACTCCTCAAACTCAGCACCCTCCCAAAATGATAATCATGTTAAAAAGTGGGTAGAACACATGAACAGGCACTTCTCTAAGGAAAACATACAAATGGCTAAAAGAAACATGAAAACACGTTCATCATCATTAGCCATCAGGGAAATTCAAATCAAAACAATGTGATACCACCATACACCAATTAGAGTGGCCAAAATTAACAGGACAGGAAACAATGATGTTGGAAAGGATGTGGTGAAAGGGGAATCCTCTTACATTGTTGGTGGGAATGCAAGTTGAAGCAACCACTTTGGAAAACAGTGTAGAGATTCTTTAAAAAATTAAAAATAAAGCTACTCTATGACTCTGCAATTGCCAAGATACAGATGTAGTGAAAAGGGAGCTGAATGTACCCCAGTGTTCATAACAACAATGGCCACATTCGCTTATGCTTGCAAAGGGCCAAGATGCCCTTCAACAGATGAATGGATAAAGAAGATATGGTCCATATATACAAAATAATAATACATTTCCATCAGAAAAGATGAATACTCCACCTTTGTTTCAACCTGAACAGGACTGGAGGAGATTGTACTGATTGAAATAAGTGTAGCAGAGATAGTCAGTTCTCATATGGTTTCACTTACCTGTGGAACATAAAGAAAAACATTAAGAGAACGAAAGAATATATGAACTGGGGTAAATCAGAGAGGGAGATGAGAGACTGTGAACTCTGAGAAACAACCTGAGGGTTTTAGAAGGGATAATTTTGGGGGGATGTGTGAGCCTGGTGGTGGGTATTAAGGAAGGCACGTATTGCATGGAGCACTGGGTGTGGTGCATAAACAATGAATCTTGAAACACTGAAAAATAAAATAAATTATTACAAAAAAAGAAAGAGTGCTGTACTTTGTCACATACTTTTTCTGCATCCATTGGGAGTATCATGTTCCTTGTTCTTTCTTTTATTAATGTAGTGTATCTCATTGATTGATTTGCAGATTTTGAACCAAATTTGCAGCTCAGGAATAAAGACCACTTTGTGGTGGTGAATAATCATTTTAATGTACTGTTGGAGACTAGTGGCCAGTATTTTGGTGAGAATTTTTGCATCCCTGTTCATTAGGGATATTGGTCTGTAATTCTCCTTTTTGATGGGGTCTTGTCTGTTTTTGGGATTAAGATAATGCTGGCCTCATAAAATGAGTTTGGAAGTTTACCCTCCATTTCTTTTTTTGGAACAGTTTTAGGAGAATTGGTATTAATTATTCTTTAAATTTTTGTAGAATTCCCCTGGGAATCCAACTGGCCCTGGGCTCTTGTTTCTTGGGAGATATTTGATTACTTCCTCAATTTCCTTGTTGGTTATGGGTCTGTTTATGTTTTCTATTTCTTCCTGGTTCAGTTTTGGTAGTTTATATGTTTCTAGGAATGCATGTATTTCTTTTTCTTTCAGATTGCCAAATTTGCTGGTGTATAGTTGCTCATAATATGTTCATATAATTGTATTTCTTTGGTGTTCATTGTAATCTCTCCTTTCTTTCTTTTTTTTGCAACTTATAAAAATTTATTTTATTTTTTCAGTGTTCCAAGATTCATTGTGTATGCCCCACATCCAGTGCTCCATGCAATTCATGCCCTCAATACCCACCAATAGGCTTCCAATTTCCCCCTTCCAAAATCCTCAGTTCATTTCTCAGAGTCCACAGTCTCTCATGCTTCATCCCCCTCTCTAATTTACCCCAGTTCACATTTTCTTTCCTTCTCCAACTGTCCTCCATGTTACTCTTTATGCTCCCCAAGTACATGAAACCATATAATACTTGAAATTCTCTGCTTGGTTTATCTCACTCAGCATAATCTCTTCCAATCCCTTTCATGTTGCTACAAAAGTTTAGTATTCATCCTTTCAGATGGAAGTGTAATATTCCATTGTATATATGGAGCAGATTTTCTTTATCTATTCATCTGTTGAAGGGAACCATGACTCTTTCCACAGGTGATGACTGTGGCCATTGTTGCTGTGAACATTGAGGTACATATGGCCCTTCTCTTGACCATATCTGTATCTTTTGGGTAAATACCCAGTAGTGTCATTGCAGGGTCATATGGTAGCTCTATTTTAAATTTCTTAAGGAATCTCCACACTGTTTTCCAAAGCAGCTGCTCCAACTTGTATTCCTACCAACAGTGTAAGAGGGGTCCCCTTTCTCCACAGCCTCTCCAACACTTGTTTCCTGTCCTGTTAATTTCAGCCATTCTGACTGTTGTAAGGTGGCATCTCAATGTGGTTTTGATTTGATTTTCCCTATAGCTAGTGATTAAAAACATTGTTTCATGTGTCTGTTAGCCATTTGTATGTCTTCCATGGATAAGTGCCTCTTCATGTCTTCTACCCATTTTTTGATGTGATCATCTTTTTTTTTTTTTTTTTTTTGGCTGTCAAGTTTGAGGAGTTCTTTTTTTTCTTTCTTAAAGATTTTTATTTATGGGGCGCCTGGGTGGCTCAGTTGGTTAAGCGACTGCCTTCAGCTCAAGTCATGATCCTGGAGACCAGAGATCGAGCCCCACATCAGGTTTTCTGCTGGGCAGGAAGCCTGCTTCTCCCTCTCTCAGTCCCTCTGCTTGTGTTCCCTCTCTGGCTGTTTCTCTCTGTCAAATAAATAAATAAAATCTTTAAAAAAAAGATTTTTATTTATTTGACAGAGAGAAACACAGCAAGAGAGGGAACACAAGCAAGGGGAGTGAGAG
>PITA01020683.1:0-34177 GCA_004023965.1 Spilogale gracilis | reverse complement strand
TCTGCCCGGCACAGCGGGTTTCAGCAAGGACCCCGAATGCAAGGGTCTAGGGGTTTATATACGTTTCAAACAGCAAGCAAGAGTCACACAGTAATTTTCCCGCCAGGGTGAGATAACATCGTTAGCCCCCTCCCCAGTTCCCGAATTGCCCACACATTTGGTGCAAGGAAGCAAGATACACAGATGGTTTTTTTTGACTTAACTGCCTTCCTTTGGTAAACACAGGCCTTGTAAAGGCATCAATCACCAGGGGGTCTTAGATATGTAGAGGCCTAAGTCGCCAGGGAGTTTCAGAGCCTGTTCTGCTGGCCTTGAGGCTAAGCAGGCCCTAACATTAGCGAGAAACACAGTGAGAGAGGGAACACAAGCAGGGGGAGTGAGAGAGGGAGAAGCAGGCTTCCTGCCGAGCAGGGAGCCCGATGCGGGACTGGATCCCGGGTCTCCAGGATCATGACCCGAGCCGAAGGCAGTTGCTTAACCAACTGAGCCACCCGGGCATCCCAGGGCACTGCTTATTAAAAGCTGGGGTTACCTATGAGGGAGTTCAGGGCCTTGTGAGAGATCGCTCAGAGACAGGCAGTTACATTGTCGAGTGCTGAGTGCTGCGGCCCAGAGAACAGGCCACACTGCCATGGAAGAATATTGTAGTGAGCTGCTGGCCCAGTCAGCCCTTCAGGGAAGTAGACTGGGCAGAGAAAACAGCTTGTTCCAGCAAAGGTCCGAGAGGTTGGAACTAGAATGAGTGTGGCTGTGTGTGTAGCTATAAGAGCAGTAATACTCCAAGAGCCTAAGTAATTTCTCTCTTTGCAAAACCTCTATGAAGGTATGAAGTTGGTACTGGTACTGTTTCTGTTTTACAGGTGAGGAGCCTGAGGCTCACAGAAAGATGATTTGCACAAGGTTATCTAGAAAATACTGGAGCTTGGATCCAAACTCAGCTTGTCTCATTCCAGAGTTCTGGCCCCTAACCACTTTGTGTCACTGCCCGATGCTAAGCTTTTCTACTCTTCTGTTTTTAAGGGCCCACCTTTAGAGATTCCTAGGTTGCTTCGGTCACAATGGCTAACTCAACTCACCCAGGCTTAATGGCACACTGAATAGCTTGAACTTGGTTCCTTGGGGGAACAACTGAGCTGCCTTTTTTTTTTTTTTTTTTTAAGATTTTATTTATTTATTTGACAGAGAGAGAGAGCACAAGCAGGAGAAGTAGCAGGCAAAGGGAGAGGTTGAGAAGCAGGCCCCCCATGGAGCAGGGAGCCCTATCTGGGGCTCAATGTGGGGCTTAATCCCGGGACCCTGGGATCATAACCTGAGCCGAAGGTAGCCACTTAATGACTGAGTCACCCAGGATCTTCCAGATATTTATTTTAGAGTGGGGGACCCTACTTTTCTCTCTGCCTGTTCCTCCTTTGTACTCTCTTGCTTCTCTCTCTGACAAAATCTTAAAAAAAAATGAGAATCATCATCATCATCACTACAGAGTTACAAGGTAGACAGTAAATGAGATGATGGTTATATAAAGCACTTAGTATCTGTAGTAAACAGTCAGTCAGAAGATGTGAGTTTATGAGACAGTATTGATTTGGATCTGGGAGGGTGTGGCTAGGTGCTTTGAGCTTCACTGAGAGCTGTTGTAGTAATTGGATTGGATCTGATGGGCCCCTGAAGTGGAGGTGTTACAGAGTGGTAAGTGTAAGTGGGAGGCAAAGGTGATGTCCATATTTCTAGCTTGACATCTTGGCCAGTCTTGGGCCTTAAACTCTGATGAGAAAAGGAACTTGTGAGGGTCTGATGATTAGCTCAGTGAAGTTGAGTAAGGTGCCAAAGGTCATAGAGCAAATATATTCTGGAGCCCAGCCTGGGCAGTAGGCCCTTTCCACTGCTTCTGGGAAGAGCACTGATTTGACCAACTCATTCTCAGTAATTTGGAATAAGTAAACTCTACTTGTGTTTGCTCTCTGTCTGAATTTTAATTGTGGAAGGAAAACTTGGCTCTTGGAGAAAGCATTTCAAGGATCTGTAAAGAGGGTAAGGGAATTTTTGGTCTATTTTTTTCTTTTCTTTCTCCTTTCCTAATTTCACCCCTCTCCTTTGCTTACTTCCTAAGGCCTTCAAATAAAAGAGGTTAATTCAGCTCTTACAGTGTGACCTAAGAGGGGCCCGAGGAATGGAACTTGTCTTTGCATTAGATCCAGTCTTCCTTCTGTGTCTTTGAGGAAACCAGGGTAATGGTAGAGGGGCCCTCCCTCGACTTGAACCAATTTGTCATCTCCCTAGGACTAAAGACTTGCTTCTTGCATTCTCTAGTATATTGGATACTATTTGTTAATATTTCATGATAATATTGACTAGAATGTAGTCCTTTGTGTCTGATATCCTTTTTGCTGCTACTACTGTTACCCAACCATTTTATCTTCAGTACTGAATATTTACTGTTTACTGTGCTAAGTATTGGACATCTATTAGCTCACTTATTCCTCATAACAACCCCAGGAGGTAGGGGTTATTAATCCCATTTTTTTTTTTAAGATTTTATTTATTTACTTGACAGAGAGAAACACAGCCAGAGAGGGAACACAAGCAGGTGGAGTGAGAGAGGGAGAAGCAGGCCTCCTGCTGAGCAGGGAGCCTGATATGGGGCTCGATCCCAGGATTCCGGGATCATGACCTGATCCGAAGGCAGTTGCTTAACCAACTGAGCCACCCAGGGGTCTCATTAATCCCATTTTATAGATGGGCAAACAGAGAGGCTCGGTGATTTTTCTCATCTTAACTCTGCCAACAATTAGTGGAGCCAGGATTGGTGAGAATCTGAGTCTAAAACCTGTCTGTGCTCCCATACCTAAGGATTTCTGACCTTCCTCCAAGAACAGAACTTTGACAAAGAGTCCCCTTGGAAACTTGCTCCTGTGGGATCAGGGTGTCACTAGACCTGCTGATACTGTTTATGCTTTTATGGGACAGCACTGTGGGTAGGCTGGTCTCCACCTAGGCACAGGACTATGAGGGAGAGGGGACTTCATTCCCACCTGAGGCACCTTACCTGACTTTCCCTTCACCTAGAATTTTTCTCCTAGATCTTACCTGGTTGTCTCCTGGTCATTTAGATCTCTGTCAGATCTCTGTTCCTCAGAGTCCTTTGTAACAGCCTTATCTAAAGTAGTCCTATGTCACTGATTCACAGTATTTTGTTGGGTTTTCCTCCAGGTGCTTATCCTGTCAGAGATTACCTTCTTTGTATCTTGTTTATTGCCTGCCTTCCCCACTAGAGAACAGGGTTGGAGTAGTCTTGTCCTCCCTGTATCTCTCTGCAGCATCTGGCACCTCACATTCAATAAATACTTATTGAGGGGTGCCTGGGTGGCTGAATTGTTGAGTGTCCGCCTTTGGCTCAGGTCATGATCTGAGGGTCCTGGGATTGAGCCCTGCATTGAGCTCCCAGCTCAGCTGGATGCCTGCTTCTTCTTCTTCCAGTCCCTCTGCTTGTGTTCCCTCTCTCGCTGTCAAATAAATAAGTAAAATATTTATTAAATATATATATTTATTATTTTGTAAAGATGAGAGAGAGTGAGGGAGACCATGAGAGTGGGAGAAGGTCAGAGGGAGAAGCAGACTCCCCATGGAGCTGGGAGCCCAATACGGGGCTTGATCCCAGGAGTCCAGGATCATGACCTGAGCCAAAGGCAGTTGTCCAACCAACTGAACACCCAGTTGTCCAATAAGTAAAATCTTCAAAGAAAAAAACAAATAAATACTTATTGAGGGGCACCTGGGTGGTTTGGTTGGTTGGCTCAGGTTTTGCTCTCAGGTTGATGGGATGGAGTCCTGTGTTGGGCTCTTTGTTCAGCGTGGAGTTGGCTTGTCCCCTCTCCCTATTCTCCTTCCCCTAGCCCTGCTCAAGTATATAAAATCTTTAAAAAAAAAATTATTGAAAGAAAGAGGCATAAAGAATGAAGCTGGTGTTTTGCTTGAAGTGTCCCTCTATTGAAAAGTGGTTGCATTAAGTTTCAGAGGCGCCATCACCATTAAAAGGACGTTGAATGCAAGACTGGTGGTAAGCACTGTTAGGTATCAAAAAGGTTGTGCTGGGGTGCCTGGG
The DNA here is from genome assembly GCA_004023965.1 of Spilogale gracilis. Lineage (NCBI taxonomy): Eukaryota > Metazoa > Chordata > Mammalia > Carnivora > Mephitidae > Spilogale > Spilogale gracilis. The sequence goes on along the minus strand of PITA01020683.1, from coordinate 30,078 downwards.
TGGCTCAGTTGGTTAAAGCCTCTGCCTTCCGCTCAGGTCATGGTCTCAGGGTCCTGGGATCAAGGCCTGCATTGGGCTCTCTGCTCAGCGGGGAGCCTGCTTCCTCCTTTCTCTCTGCTTGCCTCTCTGCCCACTTGTCAAATAAAGAAATAAAATCTTAAAAAAAAAAAAGCTTGTGCTGTAGTTTCTGGTGATTGACATTCTTCCCTTGAGTGTCCCTGGGTTTCTGTCCCAGCTGACTCCTTAAAAAGTCTTTTTCCATACCCATCTATCACTTTAATTCTTTATTACTTTGAGCCCTCCCTCAGTTCCTTCTTGAGCACAGTGGGGTTGCTGAGGGCAGGACCTCCAGTCACCATGGCTACAGTTCTCTTTCACCTCTCCCCAAATAAACCCAGAGTCCTTGTCAGGACAACATTAACTGTAAGTGTATTATAGCATCCAACATAGGGGCCATTATTAATCCTCATTTGATGAGTAAAGAAAGAGAACTCAAAAGATGTAGCTCATAAACAAATATATGGTAGTTGTTGAGAATCTGAAGCATAAGGCCTATGGTTCAAATCTTGACAGTCTCTTATTATATGGGTGCCCTAGGATGTCCTTAACTTTCCTTTGTTCTTCTGTTTCTAATTTTTGCAGTGAGGATTAATAATGATAGCTACTTCTGTAGTTGCTATAAGGATTACATAACTTAATATGTGTAGAGTTAGCTATTTTTTTTTATAAATATTTTTTTAACATTTTATTTATTTGACAGAGAGAAACACAGCCAGAGAGGGAACACAAGCAAGGGGAGTGAGAGAGGGAGAAGCAGGCCTCCCGCCGAGCAGGGAGCCCAATGTGGGGCTCGATCCCGGGTCTCCAGGATCATGCCCTGAGCCGAAGGCAGTCGCCCAACCAACTGAGCCACCCAGGCGCCCCAAGTTAGCTATTTTTTTTTAAAGTTAGCTATTATTATCATTATAAGGGTTTTTTTTAATGTAGATCTTATTAGTCTGCTTAAGGATATTTTCTATCTGTTCTTTTGCAAAGATATTTTCACATCCTTGTCATTTTATTTTTTACTTCATTTATTATGTGTCTGTTGAGCATCAGTCATTCCTTTCCCTAATGGAGCTTAGAGTGTAGTCCTACTACATTAGGTCTTATTTAAATATTCTCTTGGTTTTTTTGGTTTGTTTTTTGTTTGAGAGAGAGCACAAGTGGGGGGGAGGAAGGGAGAGAGAGAGAATATCCGGAGCAGGATTGATCTCATGACCCTGAGATCATGACCTGAGTCAAAATCAAGAGTCAGATGCTTAACCAACTGACTACCCCAGGTGCCCCAATATTCTCTCTCTCTCTTTTTTTTTTCTTCAAAATTTTATTTATTTATTTGACAGAGAAAGCACAAGCAGGGAGAGTGGAAGAAGGGAGAAGCAGGCTCCCTGCTGAGAGACTTGATCCAGGACCCTGAGATCATGACCTGAGCCTAAGGCAGTCACCTAACCAACTGAGCCATGCAGGCATTCCTATTCTTTTGTTTTTAAACATATGAACAATGTCTAGTTTCTCCAGGGTTTTATCTAAAGAGCTGTTTTTTTTCCTTGTTTTTACAAATGATTTATTTTTATCCTGAGCTGTATTCTTCATATTGAAGTTACTGAGTCCAAGTGTATAAGCAGTTTTATAGTTTGTTCCTTGCTTGCAGATTGAAGTAATAAAAAGAGGACCATGGTCAGGGCCCTAGGCAGTGGTTCAAATGTTTAGTTTCCTCATAGCTGGGCCGGTCTTAGGTTTAGTCCTTTCTAAAAAAATTAAATATTTCTGCTTGTTATGTAATTGTGTGATAATTCTTTTTTTTTTTTGTTTTCCCCAAAGATTTTATTTATTTATTTATTTGACAGAGACAGAGAGAGAGATCACAAATAGGCAGAGAGGCAGACATAGAAAGAGGCTGGAAGCAGGCTCCCTGCTGAGCAGAGAGCCTGACGTGGGGCTCAATCCCAGGACCCTAGGATCATGACCTGAGCTGAAGGCAGAGGCTCAGCCTTCTAAGCCACCAGGCGTCCCCTGGTGTGATAATTCTGACACAACATTTGAAAAGCATCCAATTACTTAATTTTCCTGCTTGTATTCAAATTATGTTCATATCTAAAGGGATGAATTTAATAAGCGTAGTATCAACTTTGGTAGCAGAGAGAAGGGCCTTTGAGGAGTGGTTTTGCGAATCTTTGGGAAAATCCTGTTACATGTTATAAGAGGGATGTTTCCTGATTTTTTTTTTTTAAAGATTGTTTATTTATTTGTCAGAGAGAGAGAGAGAGAGCTCAAGCAGATGGGAGCGGCAGGCAGAGGGAGAAGCAGGCTCCCTGCTGAGCAAGGAGCCAGATGCTTACTCCATTCCAGGATCCTCGGTCATGACCTGAGCTAAAGGCAGGTGATTAACCACCTGAGCCACCAAGGCATCCAAGGGTGTCTCCTGCTTTGGAGGACCTCTAAAGCTCCTAGCTTCTTTGCAGGAACATCATGTATAGTTTAACTAGATCACTTGGCAGTTAATGAAGTTCTGATAAGATAGCATAAGAATGAAAGGACTTTTGTATATTTAAACAATATTTTTTAAAAATATAAAGAAGGGGTGCCTGGCTGGCTCAGTGGGTTGAACCTCTGCCTTCAGCTCAGGTCATGATCTCAGGGCCCTGGGATTGAGTCCCACATGGGGCTCTCTGCTCAGCGGGGAGCCTGCTTCCCCCTCTCTCTGCCTGCCTCTCTCCCTACTTTTGATCACTCCCTCTGTCAAATAAATAAATAAAATCTTACAAAAAAAATACAAAGAAGTAATAAAGAAGTAATCCAAGATTAAAATATTACCAACTAGATAATCTCTGCTGCCAAAGAAAGTACATTCTTTTTTTTTTTTTTTTTTAAAGATTTTATTTATTTATTTGACAGAAACACAGCTAGAGAGGGAACACAAGTAGAGGGACTGAGAGAGGGAGAAGCAGGCTTCCCGCTCCAGCCCGGTGTGGGGCTTGATCCCCGGTCTCCAGGATCATGACCTGAGCTGAAAGCAGTTGCTTAACTAACTGAGCCCCCAGGTGCCCCAGAAAGTACATTCTTAAGGTTAGAGAATTCTAACAATATAGTAAGATAAAAAAATGAAAAGTTATATTTCCATTCTTTATTTCTCTTACTAAGGGAACTACTTAAATTAACTCTGCCTATTTATAAATACTTATAAATAAAAACTTATTTATAAATAAATAAAATCTTAAAAAAAATTTTTTACTAGCTTAATTCTCAGGCGCCAGGGTGGCTTGGTCAGTTAATTGTCTTCCTTTGGCTCAGGTCATGATCCTGGAGTTCCAGGATTGAACCCTGCATTGGGCTTCCTGCTCAGCCAGGGGTCTGCTTCTTCCTCTGCCTCGCACCCTTCTCACTCAAATAAATAAATAAAATCTTTTTAAAAAAATGAAAAATTTGGGGCGCCTGGGTGGCTCAGTTGGTTAAGCAACTGCCTTCGGCTCAGGTCATGATCCTGGAGACCTGGGATCAAGCCCCGCATTGGGCTCCCTGCTCTGCGGAAGCCTGCTTCTCCCTCTCTTACTCCCCCTGCTTGTGTTCCCTCTCTGGCTGTGTTTCTCTCTGTCAAAGAAATAAAATCTTTTTTTTTTAAAAATAAATAAAATCTTAAAAAAAAAAAGCAAGAGCTCTAAATCATTATAAAAAAACAAAAAACAAAGGGGTGCCTGGGTGGCTCAGTTGGTTGGGCGACTGCCTTCGGCTCAGGTCATGATCCTGGAGGCCCGGATCGAGCCCCACATCGGGCTCTCTGCTCGGCTGGAAGCCTGCTTCTCCCTTTCTCGCTCCCCCTGCTTGTGTTCCCTCTCTTGCTGTGTTTCTCTGTGTCAAATAAATAAATAAAATCTTTAAAAAAAAACCCCAAAAACAAAAAACAAAAAAACAAAAAAACAAAAACAAAAAAATGAAAAATTTCTCAGTTCTTTTTTTTTTTTTTTTTTTAAGATTTTATTTGAGAGAGAGAGAGCATGAGAGGAGGAAGGTGAGAGGGAGCAGGGACTCCCGTGATCATGACCTGAACTGAAGGCAGTCGCTTAACCAATTGAGCCACCCAGGCGCTCCCTTAGTTCCTGGTTTTTTTTTTTAAAGATTTTATTTATTTATTTGACAGAGATATCACAAGGTAGACAGAGAGAGAGGAGGAAGCAGGCTCCCTGCTTGTGTTCCCTCTCTGGCTGTGTTTCTCTCTGTCAAATAAATAAAATCTTAAAAAAAAAAAAAAGAAATAATTTTATGCCAATGCTATAATAGATGTGTCTGTATTTATGTTTGTTTGCATTGAAAGGATAATACCATATACATGCCTCTATACCATGCCCTTTTAACTTTACAGTATGTCTTATAGATGGCCACATTCTGTTGTATAGATGAACCATCATTCATTTTAGGAGGTCTCTTATGATGGACATGTTAGCTGTAGACATTGCAGTTATATTGATCATGTTACAGGTCATTTGGCAGACTTTGGGGAGTGTATCTGTAGGGTAAGTTACTGGTGGTGGGACTGCTGGGTTGCAGATGGGTGTATTTTTTTGTGTAAGTCATCTCTACTCCAAACATGGAGATTGAACTCATGTCCCTGAGATCAAGAGTTGAATGAATGCTCTTCTGACTTAGCCAGCCAGGACCCCATGTGTATTTTTTGTAGATAATGCCAACTTGCCTCTAGAAAAGCTTTTCCAATTAATGCTTCCACTAACAGTGCATAAGAATGTTTTTGTCTCCTTATCCCTGCACACAGTGGTTATCCTACCTTCAATTTTTTTTGGTTTTAGAACCGAAAAATTGTTATTTTGATTTGTGTTTTCTTTAATTTAGGGTGAGGTTGGGGCACCTGGGTGGCTCAGTGGTTAAGCCTCTGCCTTCAGCTCAGGTCATGATCCTGGAGTCCTGGGATTGAGCCCCACACCTGGCTGCCTGCTGGGGGGGGGGGGAGCGTGCTTCTCCTTCTCTTGCTCCCTCTGCTTGTGTTTCCTCTCAGGCTGTGTTTCTCTCTGTCAAATAAATAAAATTAAAAAAAAATTTTTTTTAGGGTGAGGTTACAAGATAGAATATAATATGCTATTAGGCCTTTGAATTCTCTCCCCCCTCCCCAATAATCTCCCAGTTCTTATACTTTTCCCACTTATAAGGAGGTTGACATTTTTGTTCTTGTTTTGTATGCATTCTTCGGTAATATAAGAAGTTGGCTCCTTGTCATATGGGTTGTGGCTATCCCCCCCTTTCTGAAAGTGCTTTTAAAATAATATTACACAGCACACACTTAAAGCTTTCATCATTATTGATAACAGGAACATTGACTATGAATACTGCATTTAAGGAAATAAAGCTTTATGCCTCTTTTGTGGCATTGGATTCCCATTGTAGGGAAATTTAAATGTAAAGGAGTAATCTCAAGGTTTTTTTTTTTTTTTTTTAAGATTTTTTTTATTTGACGGAGAGAAACGCAGCCAGAGAGGGAACACAAGCCGGGGGAGTGAGAGAGGGAGAAGCAGGCTTCCCGCCGAGCAGGGAGCCCGATGTGGGGCTCGATCCCAGGTCTCCAGGATCATGACCTGAGCCGAAGGCAGTGGCTTAACCAACTGAGCCACCCAGGCGTCCCAGTAATTTCAAGGTCTTTAAAATGGAATCCTTTATAAATACAGATTGTGTAAGATTTTTTTCTTTTAGTTTTCTTCCATGTCCTTATTGAGTATATTTCCTTTAACTCTTAAGTCTGGAAGCTAGAGATTTTTGGAAGAATAAGCTAAAGTCCTGAAGAATGAGTAAGTTGAAGCCATAGAATCTTGGTCCTTTTGCATCTTTAGAACAATCTGGGTTGTTAAATATGAGAAGTTAAAAAAAATGTATTTCTTAGGTAATTTTTTTTTAAATGTATTCCTGCATCTGTCGTGAACTCATTTATTTGTTAGTGTTGTTGTCAAATTAAATTGAGACTTTGTGGTAAGTCCGTAGAGCATAATGTTAAAGTACGATGTCGACCGCCTCCCCAAAGAGAAACCGAGGACACTCAGGATAATGCAAATCACACGGTGAGATTTATTTCTAGCTAGCTAGGGTCCAAGCATTTACCTGGCACAACAGGTTTCAGCGGGGACCCTGCATGCAAGGGTCTAGGGGTTTATATGCATTTCAAACAGCAAGCCTGAGTCACACAGTAATTTACTCGGTTGGTGAGATAACATTTTAGCCCCCTCCCCAGTTCCTGAAATGCCCACATATTTGGGGCAAGGAAGCAAGATGCACAGATGGTTCTTTGACTTAACTGCCCTCCTTTGGTAAACACAGGCCTTGTAAAGGCATCAATCACCGGGGGGTCTTAGATATGTAGAGACCTAAATCACCAGGGAGTTTCAGAGCCTGTTATGCTGGCCTTGAGACTAAGCAGGCCCTAACACATGTGACTTAGGATCTCAGGGTTTTAAGTTCAAGCCCTATGTTGGGCATAAAGCTTACTTAAAAACAACAACAAAATTAAATTGAGACTTTTAGATAATCTCTTGGGTGTCATTCCCTTTGCCCCTTGTTAGAATTTGTTAATCTCTTTCCAGTGTTTGTGTTTGTCTTTCTGGGTGAACTGGACCAGGGACTAAGTTGAATTTCTTATTCCTAATTTCCAGCACGATGCCATACCAGTAGTACTCATTAATGAACCGTTGAATGATTCAGTGTGAAATCTAAAAACAAATGCTGCCACCTCAGAGGAGTGGAGGGAAGGTTGGGGATGGTACACAAAAGTCACATTAATCCTTCATCTTATTTGTTGTGGTACCGATGTAGTGTAGGAAGTAGGTGAGGTTTGGTGGGATGAGGTCTGGAGCCATGGCCAAGAAAGGTTCTTGAGCTGCCCTTGGTGCAAAATGGTGGTTTTATTAAAGAATGGGGACAGGATCCATGGACAGGAAGGCTGCTCTGCACTAGGGTTGTGAGAGGCGGCTGATTATATACTTGGGAGTTGGGGGAGGTGAGGAAAAAGGGAGGTGTCCAAGATGACTTTCATATGCTAAAGAAGACTCTCAGGATACTGGAGGCCATGCTATTTTCACGCAGTGGTTGTTTTTCCTTCTAGTAAAGCATTAACATTAAGATAGTTGGGAGCTTCCTGGAAGAATGTCACACTTCCCCCACCCAGGAGTGGGGATGAGGGGAGAGATTGCAGGGTGTCAGCTTATGCTTTGTCTTCAGCTAGTCTTTTCCTTCTTCAAACTAGTGGGTTGGAGTTAGAATGAAGAGGCTTGGGAATCCTGGGTGGCTCAGTTTGTTAAGCGACTGCCTTCGGCTCTGGTCATGATCCTGGAGTCCTGGGATCGAAACCTATATTGGGTTGCCTGCTCAGCGAGGAGTCTGCTGCTTCCTCTCACCCTGCCCCCTCTCACATTCTCTCTCAAATAAATAAAATCTTTTTTTTTTTAAAAGATTTTTATTTATTTATTAGAGAGAAACACAGCTAGAGAGGGAACACAAGCAGGGGGAGTGAAAGAGGGAGAAGCAGGCTTCCCGCCGAGCAGGGAACCTGATGTGGGACTCGATCCCGGGTCTCCGGGATCATGACCTGAGCCGAAGGCAGTCGCTTAACCAACTGAGCCACCCAGGCGCCCCAAATAAATAAAATCTTAAGGAAAAAAAAAGAAGAATGAAACAGGCTTTAGTTTAGTCTGGAAGATTGTTAAGGAAGACCTTCTGTCAATTCAGACTCAAGAGGAATTGTTTCTTTCTTTTCCTTTTTTTTTTCTTTGAGCCACTGGGAATAATTTGCTTACCTTACTGCCTTCCTTCCACACGCATATATTTTAATGGAAGGTCTCGGGTCTCGTAGAGTACCTGTGATGAATTTGTGTGGTGAAAGAATTAATTCAGAAATCAAGCAGACCTGAGCTTTTGTTCTGGGACTTGTCACTTAGCACCTGTACCTTAGCCAAATTACTTTATGCATAATTTCCTCATTTGTGATAATAGAATTATTAGCAGCTAATAACTCCTTTATACTCCTTACTTTGCACCAGTCCTGCGCCCCTTAAATGGATTATCTCATTTAATCCTCACACCCATTGCCTGGAGATAGGTACTTATCACCACTCTAACCCCTTCTAAGGAGAGGAAACAAATTCAGAGGGGTTAAGTAATTTACCCAAATTCATTCAGCTAGTATGGGGTGGATCTGGGGATCCAAGGCCAGGCATTTAATCCCATTACATTATATACATAGTCTCTATAAAAGTGAGTTGTCCCCCTGCGTAAAGTCTGACAAATAGTGGTAGCTCAGTGAGTGTTCATTACCACTCTGCCTTTCTTTTTGTTTGGCATCATTTAAAAAAAATTTTTTTTTTAATTCTTTTTTTTTTTTTTTTTTTTTTTTAAGATTTTATTTATTTATTTGACAGAGAGAAACGCAACCATAAGAGGGAGCACAAGCAGGGGGAGCGAGAGAGGGAGAAGCAGGCTTCCCGCTGAGCAGGCAGCCCGATGCGGGGCTCGATCCCGGATCTCCGGGATCATGACCTGAGCTGAAGGCAGTGGATTAACCAACTGAGCCACCCAGGCGCCCCTTTTTTTTTAATTCTTAAGTAATCTCTCCACCCAGTGTGGGTCTCAAATTTATAATTCCGAGATCAAGAGTATGTTGCATGTTCTACCGACTATGCCAGTAGGCAGCTCTGTCATTACTTTTTCATATAATCTGGGAGGCCAAACTATTAATCTGTATAGTACTTATAAATGAAGTCAGACATTAAAAAGATAGATTGTTTCAGGTGGTATTTGTCAGTCAAGCCAAAATGAAAACTTTTTTTTAAAAAGAATATTTATTTATCTATCTATCTATCTATCTATTTATTTATTTATTTGACAGAGACAGTGAGAGAGGGAACACAAGCAGTGGGGAGCTGGAGAGGGAGAAGTAGGCTCCCCGCAGGCTCCCCACTGAGCGGGGGTAGGGGCTTTGATCCCATGATGCTGGGATCATGACCTGAGCTGAAGGCAGACACTTAACCGCCTGAGCCACCCAGGTGCCCCATGGAAGAGAGAGAATCTTAGGCAGGCTCCACACTCAGTGCAGAGCCTGATGAGTTGGATCTCATGACCCTGAGATCTTGACCTCAGCTGAAATTGAGCCTGGCACTTAACTAATTGAGTCACCCAGGGCCCCTAAACACATATGCATTTTAAAGATTTATTTATTTTAGAGAGAGAGAGAGAGAGAGAGAATATGCACCATCAAGGGGAAGGGCAGAGTGAGGGGGAGCCCAACATGGGGCTTGATCCCTGAACTCTGTGATCATGACCTGATCTGTAACCAAGAGTTGAACACTTAATTGACTTAGCCACTCAGGTGTCCCAAACATACATGAGTTTTAGTGTGAGTTGAAAGTGATATAATTTGGGATCCTGCCTTTTCATGTAATGTACTGCAAACAAATTCTAAGATGTGATGGCACTACACATCAGATAGGAGGATCCACTTGCGTGATTTTTCCACAGTCAGTTTATTGCAAAGGTTGCATTTCTGGTGTGAGGCACATGTTGCCGTGGCAGTGCGCTGGTGTTTCTTGGGCAGTATAAGCTTTTGAGACCTAAAGTTTAATGAGGGAAAATGCAGTTTGAGGTAGCCTGCTGTGTGAACGTGGCCTGCCTAAGTGCCCCAAGAGCTCAGAGTGCTACATTTCCATCAGAACCACTTCTGGTGCCTTAAGATAAATATTGTTCATGTAGAAAATGACCACCTATCCCAATATCCCAAGAACTGATAATTACTTAGGAAAATATAAATAGTCAAAATGAACTCAAGAAGAGGCAGAAATATAAATAGAACAAAGGAAGTATGGTTCTTCCTTGTCCAACCTTCCAAATAAGACCAGAAATCAGTGTCTCAGCTTTTCTTTATGACTTTTGTATTACTCAAAATTCACAGGAGTTATAGCTTGTAGTTATTCATCTGTTTATTGGCTACATTTTTGTCTTTCTCCAGTGGCCTAGAGGCTTCATGAGGACAGGGACTGTGTCTCTTTTGGTCTTGACCATTTTTTCTTTCTTCTTTTTTTTTTTTTTAAGACTTTTTTCTTTCCTAATATATTTGGGAATGAGAGGGAGAGTGCATGAGAGGGGAGAGGTCAGAGGGAGAAGCAGACTCCCCACGGAGCCGGGAGCCTGATGTGGGACTTGATCCTGGAACTCCAGGATCATGACCTGAGCTGAAGGCAGTCGCTTAACCAACTGAGCCACCCAGACGTCCCTTGACTGTTTTTTCTAGTCTTTCAGCAGATACTTGTTGAATGCATTAGCAAATGATTGTATTTAACCTGGAGAGCAACTGTTTTTTTTTTTTTAGTTCTGAGGGGTGCCCTTTATAAGTGAGTCCTTGGTCAGCATTGTTGAGTGCTGGTCTCCTCAGTGTTCCTGGAAGCACAGGACACCATATAATAGAGAAGGAGGAGCGAGTGGAGGGCCCACCTGTGTTAGGATGAGAGCAGGCTTGAAAGAAGCCACTGGCAGGGTTTCCTGGAGCTTTTTGCTTTGAATAATGCCTGTTTGTCTTTTATGTGTAGTGAGCGATGCTACACTCTGGGCAGACTTTGCTAAGTTCATAAATATTTAATTGGCTTTTTCAGGAGAATAAAGGCAGCCCCGCTGATGACTGAAAATGACAAAGCATCCACCTAACAGACGAGGAATCAGCTTTGAAGTGGGAGCCCAGTTGGAAGCCCGGGACCGATTAAAAAACTGGTACTTTTACATTTTTCTGTTAAATTCCTTCAGTAAAGGATTTTTGCTAGCGCTGATAAAGAAGGGTAGAGTAGCCTGTGCTTTCCTGTTTTCCTGCTTCTGACTTTTGGAAGGTAGAAGGACACTTAAGCTTAGAGATGTGGAAATCTCCTTTCTTTTTGGTTCTGGGATCCCTTTCTCATGGAGACCATCCAGTAACTACTTGATAATATTTGTTTGTCCTTTCTGTCTATTTGGGAAAAGAGTGATAGGAAAAAGAAGCATGGATGGCTACAAGGCAGGGAAGAGTTAAAACGTGGCAGCTCTCTTGCACTTGGCTGCCTGTCTGGAAGAAGAGAGGAAGGAAAGATCAGGGATGGAAGAATGAAGGAAAGGGATTAGATTGGAATAGTTTGTGTGTTGTGACCAACCCCTCCTGTTTTCTGGGTGTGTGTTATGGTTGAAATTTAGTCATCGCTCTGTAGGGAGATTAAATTTAGAGGCTGAGGGATTGCAGTCCTGACTTGTCATTGACTTGTGACCGCTGTGTGGTAATTACCACTTTGAGCATCAGCTTCATCTATAAATGTGTGGATAGTAGTAATACTAATCTCAGAGTTTTTCTGAGAATCAAATAATAGAATATGTGGAGAAAAGCCTTCCTTTCCAACTGTAAAATGATGGTTGTTGCTGAGAGCATCCTAGAATTTGGTCATTTGTTAATGTTTAAGGTAAGGATGGAGGTTTCAGAACTCAAGCCTTTCTGAGTTTTCCTAATGAAGAGTATAGTCCTTTGGGGGAGTTTTCTCAAAATAGGCTGACCAATTCCTGGGGTGTAAGAAAAGAAGAGGGGAAAAGAGAAGCAGGGAAATGTTGGCTGGGGCAGAAGATGTCTCTGTTGCCTTCTGGGGCTAGAAGATTTGATATATGAATTATGAACATTTTGAACACCTAGACTTAGGCTGTTTGTATTATCTGTAATTTCCTTTTTTGTTTTCCCTCAGTTCTTTTTAAGGCAGCTTAATTAAGGGAAGAATTCTTTTTAAATATGGAAAAAATTAAAATATAGAAAAAGTAAAAAAGTACAGCTAGCCATAAAATTTGTATATTTATCACTCAGAATAAATATTAATAAAACAAATTAGTATGTAAAAATTTAATAAGATTTATTAATAAATTAGTATATGTCACTCAGAATAAATAAGACATTTTTATTTTATTTATGTTTAAAACTTAGGGACATAGAACATTTCTGATTTAATGCAGGTATCTTTTATACCTTACCGATTCAATTCCCCTTCTGTGTTCCATAGAGGCAACCAGCATCCCGAAGTTGGTTGTATCCTTTCTGTCCATGTTTTTACATTTTTACTCTATATATGTATTCATAAATAATAGAATAACTTTATGTATTTTAAAAATGAATGTTTTATTATATTGTTTGTTTCTTTTCTATAGCTTATGTTTGTGTGATTTACCCATACTGACATATAAGATACTCATCCTAACAATAAGTTTTATTATATTGTTTGTTTCTTTTCTGTAGCTTATGTTTGTGTGATTTACCCATACTGACATATAAGATACTCATCTTAACTTCTGTATAGAGTTCTGTTGTATGAATATACCATATTAAAAAAAAAAAGAATATCACATTTTGTTTATCCAATCTCCTACTGACAGACATTTAGTTTCCAGTTTTTCACTTTGTTTATTTTAAAGTAAACTCTAGGCTCAGAGTAGGGCTTGAACTAATAACCCGGAGGTTAAGAGTCACATGCTGTATCTCATGAGCCAGCCAGGCTTTGCTCCAGTTTTTCCACTTTAAACATAATGTTGCTGGGTCACCTGGTTCGCTCAGTCAGAAGAGTGTGCCACTCATGACCTTAGGGTCATGAGTTCGAGCCCCATGTTAGTGTAAAGATTACTAAAAAGAATAAATAAGTAAGTAAGTAAATAAATAAATAAAAACCAACACAGTGCTATCGTGAACATCTCTGTAAATGACTTTTTTGTGTGTTCTTTTGCAAGAATACTTCTTGGGCATGGCTTTCAAACCTTTTTTATTTTTTAAGATTTTATTTCTTTGACAGAAACACAGCCAGAGAGGGAACACAAGCAGGAGGAGTGAGAGAGGGAGAAGCAGGCTTCCCACCGAGCAGGGAGCCCGATGTGGGACTCAATCCCGGGTCTCCGGGATCATGACCTTAGCTGAAGGCAGTGGCTTAACCAACTGAGCCACCCGGGCACCCCTCAAACCTTTTTCATGTCAACTTTTGTAAGAAATATATTTTAAATCAAGTGGGGATGCCCGGGTGGCTCAGTCCTTAAGCATCTGTCTTCCGCTCAGGTCATATTCTTGGAGTTCCAGAATCTAGCCGCATCTGGCTTGCTGCTCTGTGGGAGGCCTGCTTCTCCCTCTCTCACTCCCTCTGCTTGTGTTCCCTCTCTAGTTGTGTTTCTCTATGTCAAATAAATAAATAAAATCTTAAAAAAAAAAAAAAGTCAAGTGTATACCCATCCATATACACATAAAAATGTAACCAAAGCAAAAACTTTTAGAAACAGTTCTTGGGGTACCTGGGTGGCTCAGTTGGTTAAGCGACTGCCTTAGGCTCAGGTCATGATCCCGGAGACCGGGGATCGAGTCCCACATCGGGCTTCCTGCTCGGCGGGAAGCCTGCTTCTCCCGCTCTCACTCCCCCTGCTTGTGTTCCCTCTCTGGCTGTGTTTCTCTCTGTCAAATAAATAAAATCTTTAAAAAAAAAAAAAAAAAAGAAACAGTTCCTAACCTTAGACATGCATTATATTCTGATGTTTTCTTTTTTGTTGTATGTGTGTTTCCTGAACACATGCACAGATGCTGGTCTAGAATCATTAATTTTGTTTTATGATCTAATGGGTCATGCACTGCTGTTTGATAAGCCCTATTCCAGTGAATTTGTTAAGTAATATGATGCTCACATTTTCAGTTTTACTGGAAATTGCCAGGTTTATCTCCAAAAGGCTTCTATTAAATTATACCCCCACAGTAGTATATAAAACTTCCTGTTTTTCCACGTCCTTATCAATCCTTGCTTTTTATAGACTTTCTGGTTTTGTCAATCTGCTGGTTATGAAACTTTGTTTTATTCTGTGTTGCTCATACTTATAGTGAGGTTGAGCATTTTCTTTCTTTTTTCTTTTTTTTTTAAAGATTTTATTTATTTGACATAGGGAAAGATCACAGGTAGGCAGAGGGGCAGGCAGAGAGAGGACGAAGCAGGCTCCCTGCTGAGCAGAGAGCCCGATGTGGGCCTCCATCCCAGGACCCTGAGATCATGACCTGAGCTAAAGGCAGAGGCTTTAACCCACTGAGCCACCCAGGCGCCTGGTTGAGCATTTTCTTTTTTTTTTTTTTTTTTTTTTTTTAAAGATTTTATTTATTTGACAGAGAGAAACACAGCCAGAGAGGGAACACAAGCAGGGGGAGCGAGAGAGGGAGAAGCAGGCTTCCCGCGGAGCAGGGAGCCCGATGTGGGACTCGATCCCGGATCTCCGGGATCATGCCCTGAGCCAAAGGCAGTTGCTTAACCAACTGAGCCACCCAGGCGTCCCAGAGCATTTTCTAATATGTGTTCTGTGCCTAGCTATTGACTGTTTTCCTAGTTGATAGTCTTTTTTTTTGTTTTTTTAAACGATTTTATTTATTTGACAGAGAGAAACACAGCTAGCGAGGGAACCCAAGCAGGGGGAGTGAGAGAGGGAGAAGCAGGCTTCCCCGCAGAGCAGGGGGCCCGATGTGGGGCTGGAGCCTGATGCAGGGCTCTATCCCAGGGCTCTGGGTTCATGACCTGAGCCGAAGGCAGACGCTTAACGACTAAGCCACCCAGGTGCCCCTAAAATATTTTTAAAAAGATTTTATTATTTATTTGAGAGAAAGAGAGCACAAGCAGGGGAGCAGCAGGCAGAGGGGAGGGAGAAGCAAGCTTCCCACTGAGCCAGGAGCCTGGTTTGGGGCTCCATGCCAGGACCCTGGGATCATGACCTGAGCTGAAGGAAGACATTTAACCGACTGAACCACCCAGGAGCCCCTTTTCAGCTTGTTTCTGATATCTTTCATTGCACATAATATCTTAAATTCTTCTAAAAGTTTTATTAAAGTTTTGCTTTTCATGTTTTGGTCTTTATTTACCTAGAATTGAACTTGATCTAATTTTTTTAAATCATGATTTAAGTAATCAGGTGCCCCAACATCGTTTATAGGACAGTCCATTCTTTTCTCACTGATCTGCAATACCGCTTCTATATACCAAGTCCCGTAACATGAGTCTCTTCTTAGCTCTTTATTCTTTTCTATTAATTTATGTTTACTCTGGTGTTAATAGCAACACAATATCTAATTCATATTGCTTTAAAGTAAGTGTTAATAGCTGTTAAGACATATTTTACCCCTTTGTGCTTTATTTGTTGTATTCTTAGACCTTTTCTCTTTTTAAAAAATAGAAGTATAATTGACACTTAGTCAATTATATTAGTTTTAGATCTTTACTTTTAATATGAATTTTAATTTTATTTTTAAATGATTTATTTATCTATTTTAGAGAGTGAGAGGACATGCGTGTGTGAGAGGGTGTAAACAGGGGAAGGGGCAAAAGAAGAGGGAGGGAGAATCCTTAAGCAGATTTCCTGCTGAGCAAGGAGCCTGACACGGGGATTGATTCCAGGACCCTGAAATTATGACCTGAGTAGAGATCAAGAGTGGGTGCTTACCCGACCAAGCCACCCAAGTGTCCTGAAAATACTGTGTTTTTGTATTTATTCACAATTTCTTTATAAACTTAATATTTTATAACCTCCATAAAATGCTTTTGCATGTTAGCTATTAGACTTATTCCTATGTACCTTCTGGTGTTTGTTGCTTCAGTGAATGGATCTTTTTTCTTTTATTGGGGAGTAAACGCACGCATGCATGAGTAGGGGAAGAGGGGCAGAGGGAGAGAGAGAGGAAGAGGAAGACAGAATCTTAAGCAGGCTGCATGCCCAGCTCAGAGCCCCACCCTGGGCTTAGTCTCACGACCCTGAGATCACAACTCTGAGATCACGAGCTGAGTTGAAATTAATAGTCAGACATTTAACTGATTAAGCTACCCAGGTGCGTGCAGCTTGTGAATGGCTCTTTTTTATTTTTAAGATTGTATTTATTTATTTATTTGAGGGAGAGAGGGAAGGGAGTGTGTGTGAGTGGGGGGAGGACAGAGATAGAGACTCTCAAGTAGACTCTGTGCTGAGCATGGGGCCCCATATGGCGCTTGATCCCACGATCCTGAGTTCATGACCTCAGCTGAAACCGAGAGTCAGATGCCCAACCCTACTGAGCCACCAGGCATCCTTGGATCTTTTTATATTACATTTTCTCTTTGGTTCTTGGTGATGCTTAGTAATGCTGTTGAGTTTTGTTGTTGTTGACCAAATTCAGTGTGTAAACTTAACCGAGATCGTAGTTTAATCAACTAACCCACCCAGGGGTCCTACTGAGATCATAGTTTAAAAAAATTTTTTTTATGACATTTATAAGATTGTTGGAAAATTGAACATTGATTAATGATATTAAAGCGTCATTGTTAAGTCTTTTAGGTGTGGAAATGATATAGCTATGTTTTTTTTTTAAAGTCTTCATTTTTTATTATTTATTTATTTAAAGATTTCAATTTTTTTTTTTTTAAGATTTGATTGATTTATTTGCCAGAGAGAGAAAGAGAGGAGAGAGGGAACACAAGCAGGGGGAGTATGAGAGGGAGAAAGCAGGCTTCCTGCCGAGCAGGGGCCCCAATGCGGGACTCGATCCCAGGACCCTGGGATCACAACCCAAGCCGAAGGCAGATACTTAACCAACTGTGCCACCCAGGTGTTCCAAAAGTCTTCGTTTTTTAGATAATACATACTGACATTTATGAATGATTTGTTATCTGGTACTTTCTTCAAAGATACTATATGAAGGGAGGAAAGGATGGGAGAGGATAGAGGAAGCAAAAGTGGTCATAAGGGGTGGATATGTGAAGGTTTATTGCTGTTAAATTTTGTATGCTAAACTTGTGTCCAGAAACCTTGCTGCATTTTCATACTTGTCCTACTTGTTCTTTTGGATTTTCTACGTAGACTGTCATATATATGGAAACAGGTATATTGCCTCTTACTTTCCAATCCTTATGCCTCTCATTTCTTTTCCTTCCTTCCATCTTTGCTCCCTTTTCTTTACTTCTCTCTCTCTCTCTCGCATTTTCATTGATTAGGACCACACCGGCATGGTGTTAAATGGTAATGGTAATAGTGGTCTTCTGTGTCTTATTGTTTGATTAACAGCAGCTCATGTGAAGTTTCATCATTAAGTATGATATTTAATGTTAAGATCATGGTAGATTGTTTAATCAGATTAAAGTAGTTTTTTCCTTTTTTTCCTTGTCTGCTGGAAGTTTTTTATTGTTGTTTGTTTATTTTTGTTTTCCCCTAACCTGAGTAACTGTTGAGTTTCATCTGATGCTTTCTGAACATCTAATTAATTGACCATATATGTTGTCCCTTCAGTGTATTATATGGTATATGACATTAGTAAATTTTCTGATGTTGAATGATTTTTGCCTGCATGACTGGGTAGACCCTATTAGGTCATTTATATAATAAATTATGGGATTCAGTTTGCTAATATTTTGTTTGGGATTTTGTTTTCCATGTTAACTGGTACTTTTGGTTTTGATCTTTTCTTGTGCTATCCTTGTCTAGTTTCGGTCTGTTATAGAAGTCTTAAGAAATGTGAAAGTGTTTTCTTTTTTTTTCTTCCTCTGGAACAGTTTTTTTTTTTTTAATAGATTTTATTTAGGGTGCCTAGGTGGCTCAGTGGGTTAAAGCCTCTGCTTTCGGCTCAGGTCATGATCTCAGGGTCCTGGGATTGAGGCCCTCATCAGGCTCTTTGCTCGACAGGGAGCCTGTTTCTTCCTCTCTCTCTGCCTGCCTCTCTGCCTACTTGTGATCTCTCTATCAAAGAAATAAAATCTTAAAAAAAAAAAAAGATTTTATTTGAGAGCAAGAGAGAGAACACGTGTGTTGGGGTGGGTAGAGGAGCAGAGGAGAAAGGAGAGGGGAAGCAGACTCTTCCGCTGGGTGCAGAGCTCTATGTGGGGCTTGATCCCAGGACCCTGAGATGACCTGAGCTGAAACCAAGAGTCATATGTTTAACTAACTGAGCCACCCAGGTGCCCCACCTGGAACAGTTTCTTGAAGCTTTGCTAAATCTTGCCAATATTCCCCACCTCTTTTTTTTTTTTTTTTTTTTTTTTAAGATTTTATTATTTATTTATTTATTTATTTATTTATTTATTTGTCAGAGAAAGCACAAGTAGGGGGAGCAGAGGGAGAAACAGGTTCCCTGCTGAGCAAGGAGCCCTATGCAGGACTCTATCCCAGGATCCTGGGATCATGATCTGAACCGAAGGCAGATGCTTTAACTGTTTGAGTCACGTAGGCATCCCTTTCTTTTTTCATTTTTAAGGATCACCAATACTCAGATTATTTAGTGTGGTGTTATAGTCAGTTACATTCATTATTTTCTTTGGTGCTAAAATTATCCCAAATTTAGCTAGTCAGAGGACCTTTAAGCTAGGTTTTTTTGTTCTTTTGACATACTTCTGTTAGTCCTTGAGTATTTTCTTTTTTTTGGCACTACTTAGAAGGCCCACATTTATTTTGCCCATGGCGTGATCTAGACCCTGGAGTCTACCATTTCTCTAAGGAGGCCTGATTCCTTTTTAGGTGGAAGTAGTGTTTAGAAATAAAGCTCTGGGCACTGGATGTGTTTATTGTTGCTAGAATGTTATTACTTTTAGGCCTTTTCAATGGATAGAGCTAAGAAATAAAATTTTTGAACAGTTGTGAGTTCATTTTGGTATTTCCAATTTAAATTTAATATTTCGTAATTTATATTTTGATTTTTATTTTTACCTTTTTCTCTTACTTTGAAAATCTTTGTTACTTTTATTTCTAAAATTTAATTTTTAATCAACCGATCAATTAATTAATTTTAGGGGGGGGAGGGAGAGAATGTTAAGCAGGCTTCATGACCCTGAGATCACTACCTGAGCTGAAACCAAGAGTTGGACACTTCACCGCTCTGAGTTCCTTTTTAATACTCTTGTATTATAATCTTCTACATTTTAAGTTATTTTTAAATATACATACAGTAAAATTCCCACTTTTCTGGCATACATGCATATGAGTCTTAACACATGTATAGATTCTTTTTTTTTTTTTTTTTTAAAGATTCTGTTTATTTGACAGAGAGACACAACGGGAGAGGGAACACAGGCAGGGGGAGTAGGAGAGGGAGAAGCAGGCAGCCCAATGTGACGCTTGATCCCAGGACCTTGGGATCATGATCTGAGCCGAAGGCAGATGCTTAACAACTGAGCCACCCAGGAGCCCCAGTGCATTGTATAGATTCTTTTTTTTAAAACATTTTATTTATTTATTTGACAGAGAGAGAGAGATCACAAGTAGGCAGAGAGAGAGGGGAGGAAGCAGGCTTCCCGCTGAGCAGAGAGCCCGATGTGGGCCTCGATCCCAGGACCCTAAGATCATGACCTGAGCTGAAAGCAGAGGCTTTAACCCACTGAGCCACCCAGGTGCCCCATTGTATAGATTCTTGTAAGTACCACAATTTGCAGGATAAGGAGAACACCTAAAGAATTTGCTTATGCTATTATACTTTGCCAATCTATAATTTTTGATTAAAAATTTTTTTTTTTTTTTTTAAAGATTTTATTTATTTGACAGAGAGAAACACAGTGAGAGAGGGAACACAAGCAGGGGGAGTGAGAGAGGGAGAAGCAGGCTTCCTGCCGAGCAGGGAGCCCGATGTGGGACTCGATCCCGGGTCTCCAGGATCATGACCTGAGCCGAAGGCAGTGGCCCAACCAACTGAGCCACCCAGGCGTCCCGATTAAAAATTTTTTTAAAAGATTTTATTTGTTAATTAATTTTTTAAAAAAGATTTTATTTATTTGGCAGAGAGAAACACAGCTTGAGAGGGAACACAAGCAGGGGGAGTTAGAGGGAGAAGCAGGCCTCCCGCAGAGCAGGGAGGCGGATGCAGGGCTCTATCCTGGGCCTCCGGGATCATGACCTGAGCTGGAGGCAGACGCTCAGCGACTGAACTCCCCAGGCGCCCCTCTTTATCTATTTTTAGAGAGAGAGAGCACATGAGTGCATGCCACAAGTAGAGGAGTGGAAGGGCAGAGGGAGAGGGAGAGGGAGAATCCTAAGCAGGCTCAGGCTCATCGCAGAGCCTGATGTGGGGCTCATCTCAGGACCCTGAGATCATGACCAAAGTATACAAAGAGTTGTATGCCCAACTGTGACTGAGCTACCCAGGTCCCCCATGATTTTATTTTTTAAGTTATCTCTGCATTCAGTGTGGGGCTCAAACTCAAAACCCTGAGTTTTTGAGTCTGAGATCCAGAGTTGCGTGGTCCACTAACTGAGCCACCCAAGTGCTCCTGATTATTTTTTGTTTATCTGTCTTTCCTACTAGACTGCTAGCTCAGTTGAGGGCTGGTACTGTAGATTGGGTTCTCTGAGAAGCAATGTAGTTAATTGATTGGAAACTCCCTGTAGGAGGAAATGGGGAGTGAGGGGAAGAGGCTAGGAGAGCTGTCAGACTGTCTTGCAAGTCTTAACCCCGGGTGGGGAGAGAGAAGGAAGGTAGGATGTCTTCCATCAAAGTACAGTTCTCAGAAAGTTTTGGCAAAGGAGATAGGAATTTCTGACACCAATGTTGCTGTCAAGAATCTTGCCTCCCAGGAAGAGTTCTTATCTTAGTATACCTGCTCATTCAGTCCTTGGCTGGGAGCAACCCTACGGGAGTGTGGAGGCGGCACAGAGGTCAGGATGGGTTTAGAGCCTTTGCAGCTGGGGTCAGTTGCTATCTACTTGATAAGGATGTGGTGGGTGCATTTCCAAGACAGCCATGGGTGGGCTATAAATTTTGTTTGCTGATATATCTCTAGTGCCTGAAAATTGCACCTGGCATATAACAGGTAATCAATAGTTCCAGATGATTGTAGGAAAACATTTTTCTAGGTGTTCTGATTGCTTACATCTTAAGCCTGAAATACATTTTTTAAATATTGCAGAATTAGATAACAATTATGTGCAGGACTGACTGTGCCAGACTCCCTATATGCAGCTTATCCATTAAATCTTCTCAGCAAACTATGTTGTTTATTGTTTCAATTTTATAAATGAGAGAAGAAACCAAGGCTCACAGGGTAAAAGTCCTTTTTTCCAAATTTCACAGCTAATGTGTGGTGGAGCTGGGTTTGAACCCCCATTGATCTGACTCCAAAGACTGGCTCTGCCTCCCAGGTGATTCCTTTCCCTAGTAATATTTTTCTGAGTACTCTTCCATATTTTCTGGATTTGCTGCCAGGCTGGGAAAAAAAAAAGACATGAAAAGGGATAACTTATTTGTCAAAACCCACGTGACAATAGACATGTGTGAAGATACAAATGTGACCCAGAGTGGGTCTTTCTGGATTAATGTTTTGACTTTTTTTGTTGTTGTTTTGACATTTTTTTTTTTTTTTTTTTTTTTTTTTTTTTAAAGATTTTATTTATTAGACAGAGAGAAACACAGCCAGAGAGGGAACACAAGCAGAGGGAGTGAGAGAGGGAGAAGCAGGCTTCCCGCCGAGCAGGCAGCCCGATGTGGGACTCGATCCCGGGTCTCCAGGATCATGACCTGAGCCGAAGGCAGTGGCTTAACCAACTGAGCCACTCAGGCGTCCCTTGTTTTGACATTTTTAATAGGTCTGTATTTTTTATTTGTTTTGTCTGTGATGCTTATACAGAAGCCTGGTTTCTCTCTTACCCATTCTACTAGACATATACTTCACATTAAACAACAATAGGAGTGGTAGCTAACATTTATCAGAGATTTGCTATGTGTCAGGTACGATTCTAATCACCTTAATTGCTTTACATGCAGTATCTCATTTAATCCCCCCAAGCAGGCCCATTTGGAACAGAATCTCAGAAGTAAAATGATTTGCCCAAGGTCACAGATTTCATTTTTCTTTTTCTTTTTTTTTAATTGATTTTTTTTTTTTTAAGATCTTATTTATTTGACAGAGAGAAACACAGCCAGAGAGGGAACACAAGCAAGGGGAGTGAGAGGGGGAGAAGCAGGCTTCCCACCGAGCAGGGAGCCCTATGTGGGACTCAATCCTGGGTCTCCAGGATCATGACCCGAGCCGAAGGTAGTCGCCCAACCAACTGAGCCACCCAGGCGCCCTTTTTTTTTCTTTTTAAAGTTCTTATTTTTAAGTAATCTTTATACCCAGTGTGGGGCTTGAACACAACCCTGAGATCATGCTATTCCAACTGAGCCAGCTGGGCACCCTACCAAGATCACAGATTAATTACTGACAAATCTGAGATTAACTTGGTTTTTTTGAAAACTGTTTTATGGGGGCACCTGGGTGGCTCAGTTGGTTGGGCGACTACCTTCGGCTCGGGTCATGATCCTGGATGAGTCCCACATCGGGCTCTCTGCTCAGCAGGAAGCCTGCTTCTCCCTCTCTCACTCCCCCTGCTTGTGTTCCCCCTCTGGCTGTGTTTCTCTCTGTCAAATAAATAAAATCTTTCAAAAAAAAGGAAAAAAAAAAAAAAAGAAAACTGTTTTGTGTATACCTTACCGGAATGCATTTGTAAATTATTCAAACCAGCTTTTCCTTCCTAAATTCTAGGGTCCCAAAGAAATCATAGGATTAGGATTTTTATTTAGAGAGAAGATTTTATAAAATACAGATTTAGATTTTCCATGGAGGTTATTAGCTCTCAGAAGAGTTTATCTCACCAAACAGGCTGTGGATTATTGATAAGAATTTGTGTTCTAATTTTGGACCTACCAATGTGGGGCACAATTTTCAGATACCCATTTCTTACTCTGTAGATGGTGTAATCCTGCCTGCTTACTTTACCTCTAGGGTTATGCAGATAAACTGACTAGCATGTGAGAGGCTGCAGTCTCCTAGCAATGATGTTTGGTGGCTAGAACAGAAACTGCTAGTTCTGCCTCCCTCCTCCTTGTTCCCTTCATCTGTCAGGAGCGCACCATCTGCCTTGAACAGTAGGCCTGGCCTTCTCTCATCTTGCCCAGAACACGGTGAAAAACTCCTTCTGTCTGTTGCTTTCCTGACTCTTTGGCACATTTCCACTGCTTTGTTTCCATATAAGTTGATCATGGTCTCCTTCCACTTTTTGTACAAAAGAGTTTCAAATCTGAGTTGCATAGTGTCCTTAGTTAGCTCTCCTCTTAGTTTTTTTTGTTGTTGTTAGAATTATTTGCACCGATCAAGTCTGAGTTCCTAGTTCTTACCTCTTTGTTTCTAGTACCATCCTTTTTTTTTCCCCTTTATTTTATTTTATTAAAAAAACTTTTTTTTAAAGTAATTTTTCACTGGGCACCTGGTTGACTCAGTCAGTGGAATGTGTGACTTTTGATCTCAGGGTTGTGAGTTAAAGCCCCACGTTACATGTACAGCTTACTTAAAAATAAAATCTCACACACAAAAATAATTTTTTATTTCTGAGTTTTTCACATGCATGTATTGAGTGTCTGCTGAGAGTCCGACACTAAGCTACACACTGTGGAATGAGGAAAAATCACTTAGGCCCCTTAAGAAGTTTAGAGGCCACTTTGGTATTTGGCTCTGGCTTTTATTTTTTTACTTTTTTATTTTTTAAAAGATTTTATTTATTTATTTGACAGAGAGAGAGATCACAGATAGGCAGAGAGGCAGGCAGAGAAAGACAGGGAAGCGGGCTCCCTGCTGATCAGAGAGCCCGATATGGAACTCAGTCACAGTATCCTGAGATCATGACCTGAGCCAAAGGCAGGGGCTTAACCCTCTGAGCCACCCAGGTGTTCTGGCTCTGGCTGTTAGTATTGCTGGCCAGTGATGTTAATCATATAATCTCATGCTTATGTCTTTGCTAGTAGCTCACATTTATTTTTTAAAAGATTTTATTTATTCATCAGAGAGAGAGAGAGAGAGAGAGAGAGAGAGCGCACACACTAGCAGGGGGAGCAGCAGGCAGAAAGAGAAGCTGGGTTCCTGCTGAACAAGGAGCCCAATGCAGGACTTCATCCCAGAAACCTTGGATTGTGATCTGAGCCTAAGGCAGACTCTTAACTGACTGAGCCGCCCAGGTGTCCCAAAAGCTCACGTTTATTGAGGGATTTATTCTTTGCCAGGCACAAGTCTAAAGGCTTTACATGTTACACCCCATGTAATTCTCATAACCCTAGGAGGTGTGGGTATTTTTATTATTCCCATATTATTCATGAGGAAATAGGCACAGTGCAGTTAACTAAGTTGCACAACTAGTAAGTGATAAATTTGGGACTCGAGGTAGTCTGGCTTGTGAGCGTGACATGGTATGACTTTGATCCCCCATGCTGTGTCTGGTACCTAGGATACAAAGTGAAGTTTTGAAATTAATTTTATCATAAAGTGATACTTAACTCTGTGCAGAGTTCATATAACCCTCTGAGGGAGAACAGTTAATTTCATGTATGGGAATTTTAGAAGGCTTCACACAGGTGTCTTATGCTAAGGCATTCATTCAATGCTAGATGCTGGAGATAGAGATTAAAACAGATTTAGTCCCTGATCTTTAGGAGCTATTTGGTGGAGGTAGATGGATTGTAAACAAACAGGCCCATACCTGTAAGGTTAGGTGGTGATAAATGCTAGGAAGAGGAATAAGTACTAACAAGTGGACAAGAGTGTGACATGGTGTGTGGATGAGGGTGTTTTTTTTTTGTTTGTTTGTTTTTTCCTTATAGAAGGTATTCAGGGAATATCTTTCTACTAAGGAGACATTTGAATAGCAATCTGAAGTGAGGGAGACAGTGAGCCAGGTGGATATCCAAGGGAAGAGGGTTTTAGGCAGAGGCAAAGCATGCTGGGCATGTTCAAACTGGAAAAGGAGGGTAAAGATCAATGGTGCCAGAGGTAGGAGATGAGTACACAGATGTCAGCAGGAACCAGATCTGGCTGTACTTGGGGATTTGGACTTTATTTTGGATGTAATAGGAAGTCATTGAAAGATTTTAAACAGGGAAATGACATCTGATCTCAGTTATTAAATAAAAGTGGCTGTGGTTATTTTGTGTAGAATGTTCTGTGGGCAAGCATGGAAAGAGGAGAATAGTATCTGTAGTAGTAGTTTGGATTAAAGGTAATAGTTGTTTGAACAAAAAAAGCAACGGGAAGTGCTCAGAGTTTGAGTATTTTTTGAAGGTATAGCTAACAGATTGGTAGATGATGTTGTGAGAGACAGAGAAGAGTCAAGGGTGACTCCAAAGGTGTTGTTCTAAGTACTAGTAGATTTACTATTTTCTGAAATGGGGAAAATCAGCGATTTGGTTTTGGACATGTGAAGTATGGCATTCCTTTTAGATAACCAAGTGGAGATTGTTGAGCAGATGGTTGAATAACTAACTGAATCAAGCATTGAGGTGTGAGCTCTGGGTTAGAGATAGAAATTTGGGAATTGGCAGTGAGTACATGGGA
The DNA here is from genome assembly GCA_004023965.1 of Spilogale gracilis. NCBI lineage: Eukaryota > Metazoa > Chordata > Mammalia > Carnivora > Mephitidae > Spilogale > Spilogale gracilis. The sequence goes on along the minus strand of PITA01020683.1, from coordinate 4,702 downwards.
TTAAAAAAAAAATAGATTTTGTTTTTTAGAGCAGTTTTAGGTTTGCAGCAAAATTGAGCAGAAAGTACAGAGAGGGCCCATCCCTGCCCCCCATGCTTTCTTTCTTTTTTTTTTTTTTTTTAAGATTTTATTTATTTGACAGAGAGAAACACAGCCAGAGAGGGAACACAAGCAGAGTGACTGAGAAAGGCTCCACATGCAGTATGGTGCCCAACATGGGGCTTGAACTCACAGCTCTGAGGTCAGGACCTGAGCTGAGATCAGGAGTCAGACCCTTAACCGACTGAGCCATCCAGGCACCCTGAGCATGCAGCTCTTGATTTTAGAATCGTTAGTTCAAGCCCCGTGTTGGGTATAGAGTTTACTTTAAAAAAAAAAAAAAAGCAGCATATGATTGCCAGATCATATGATATGTTTAGTTCTGTAAGAAACTGCCAAATTGGGGCGCCTGGGTGGCTCAGTTGGTTGAGTGACTGCCTTTGGCTCAGGTCATGATCCTGGAGACCCAGGATCGAGTTCCACATCGGGATCGAGTTCCACATCGGGCTCCCTGTTTGGCTGGAGGCCTGCTTCTCCCTCACTCACTCCCCCTGCTTGTGTTCCCTCTCTGGCTGTGTTTCTCTCTGTCAAATAAATAAAATCTTAAAAAAAAAAAAAAAAAAAAAGAGAAAGAAAAAAGAAACTGCCAAATTATTTGCAAGTGGGTGTACCATTTTGCATTCCTACCACCTGTGAATGGGAGTTACTATTACTCCACATGCTTACCAATATTTGGTATTGTCAGTGTTTTGGGATTTTGGTCATTATAATAGGTAAGTAATGGTATCTCATTGTTATTTAAATTTGTAATTTCTCTAACGAAATGTTGAATATCTTTTCATATGCTTATTCGCCATCTCTATATCTTCTTTGGTGAGGTGTCTGTTAAGGTCTTTTGCCCAGTTTTTTTGTTTCTTTGTCTTCTTGTAGAGTTTTAAGAGTTCCTTGTGTATTTTTTTTTAAAAGATTTTATTTATTTATTTGACACAGAGAGAGAGATCACAAGTAGGTAGAGAGGCAGGCAGAGAGAGAGAGATCACAAGTAGGCAGAGAGAGCAGAGGAAACAGGCTCCCTGAGGCAGAGAGCCTGACTTGAGCCTCGATCCCAGGACCCTGGGATCATGACCTGAGCAGAAGGCAGAGGCTTTAACCCACTGAGCCACCCAGGTGCCCAAGAATTCCTTGTGTATTTTGGATAACAGTTCTTTGTCAGCTGTGTTTTCATGGGATGGGATGAGCTCATCTAGGGCTGTGCTGTGGCCACTGGCCACATGTTATTGTTTAATTAAAATTGAAAATTCATTTCCTTATTCACACTAGGCACAATTCCAGTATTTAGTAGCCACTTGTGGCTAGTGGCTACCATATTGGAGAGCAGAAATATAGGAAGTTTTCAATGAGAAGGTTCTGTTGTTAGACTGTGGTAATCTCAGGAGTCAGTATAGATAAAAAGGAGGACTGAGCCCAGAAGCCTTCCTGTAGATGTTAGCAGATGAAGAGGAACTAGCGAAAGAGACTGGGAAGGAGTGACCATTGATGCAGGAGGAAAGAGGAATCCTAAGAGGAGGATATCTAGAGGCTTAGTGCAAAAAAGTATTTCAAGAAGCAGGGAGCAATAACTTCGGTTTGTGACAATGCTGGGTCAGGTAAGGTGAAGATTCAGTGACTGTTCATTTGGTGACATCGAGGTTACAGATAATCTTGACAAGAGTTGTTTTAGTGGAGCAATGGGGACAAAATCCTGATTGGCATGAGTTCAGGAAAAATGGGAGAGAGATTGGTGTGGTGTACAAATGGAGGAATTAGCCATTTACAGGAGCAGATAGCTTATTTATTATAAGGGGAAAAGGGAGACTCAGTATACAGATAGAAATGAAGGTTGACTGGTAGAATTAGTGATGGGAGCATGCGTGTGTGTGTGTGTTCTGTTTTAAACTTGTGTTATAGGGCCACCTGGGTGGCTCAGTTGGTTAAGCGTCTGCCCTCAGTTCAGGTCATGATCCCAGGGTCCTGGGATTGAGCCCCACTTTGGGCTCCCTGCTCAGCGAGCCTGCTTCTCCCCCTCTCTCTGCCTTCTGCTCCCCTTGCTGTGCTCTCTCTCTCTCTCTCTCTGTGTATCAAATAAATAAAATCTTAAAGAATAAAATTGAGTTATAATTTATATACTGTACAGTTCCGTGAGGCTTGCCAGATTCATAGTCAAGCATGTACCACCACAATCAAAGTATAGAGCGCTTTTATCACCCACAAAATTTCATTATATCCTTTTGTACTCAACTCCTCCTGCCACTTCCGGCCCTTATTACCCATGATCCTGTCCTTGTCCATGTAGTTTTACTTTTTCCAGAATGTTGTATAAATGGAATTGTATGGTGTGTAGTCTTCTTTAAATTTGGCTTCTTATCACATGCACTTATAATACTTTTCATCCACACTTTAGTATGAATCAGTCATTTGTTCCTTTTATTGCTGCGTAAAATTCCATTGTATGGATGTACCACAGTTTATCTGTTTAACTGTTAAAACAAAATGAATTGTTTCCAGTTTTTACTAAATATGAGTGAATGTAAATTCTCATTTGTGTTGGTTAAATACCAAGGAGTGGGATTGCTGGGTCATAGGTTAAGTGTATTTAACATGTTGAAAAACTGCCAAGAAAAAAAAAACAACCTGCTTTCCAATATGGCTGTTCCAGTTTGCATTTCCACCAGCAATACGTTAGAGTTCCAGTCTTTGCCAGCCCTTGGTGGGATTCTTTTGTTTCCCTCCTTTTTTTAAAAATTATTTTTCTAAATTGATTTGCAATTTATATACCATAAGTTCACTCTCTTAAAACGTACAAATCAATGATTTGTAGCATATTCACAAACTTGTACAATTATCACCACTATCTAATTTCAGAATATTTTCATCACCCCAAGAAGAGACCTTGTATGGATTAGCAGTCATTTCCTTTTCCCTCAGCCCTCCCCAGCCCTGGGCAACTACTAACATACTTTCTGTCTCTATGGATTCGCCTTTTCTGGACATTTCTTAGACACCAAACCATACAGTATGTTTCTTTGTGACTAACATCTTTTATGTAACATATTTTCTTTATCTTTTTTTTTTTAAAGATTTTATTTATTTATTCATGAGAAACAGAGAATGAGGCAGAAGCAGAGGGAGAAGCAGACTCCCTGTGGGGCAGGGAGCTGGGTGCTGGGCTCAGTCCCAGGCTGCTTAACAAACTGAGTCACCCAGGCACCCAACATATTTCCTTTTTTGAAAAATAGGCTCCATGCCCAGTGTGGGGCTTGAACTCATGGTCCTGAGATCTGGAGTCACATGCTCTACCAACTGAATCAGCCAGTGTCCCAAAGTTAACTACTTTGGATTACCTTCTCATTTTTTGTTTTGTTTTGTTTAAAGTATGCTGTAAGCCCAGTGATGTGGGGCTTGAAGTTATGACTCTGGGACTAAGCGTTGCATGCTCTAGTGCCCCATTTAATATGTTTTTTTTTTTTTTCTTTTCTTTTTTTTTAAAGAACTTTATTTTTATTATTTTTCAAGATTTTATTTATTTATTTGACGGAGAGAGAGATCACAATCAGGCAGAGAGGCAGGCAGAGAGAGAGGAGGAAGCAGGCTCCCCGCCGAGCAGAGAGCCCAACATGGGCCTCGATCCCGGGACTCATGAGATCATGACCTGAGCCAAAGGCAGAGGCCCTAACCCAATGAGCCACACAGGCGCCCTAATATGGTATTTTCAAGATTCATTTGTGTTGTAGCATATATCAGCATTTTTGGATGGGTGAATAATATTCCATGTTAGAGATATACTATATTTTATTTGTCCATTCATCAGTTGATGAGTATTTGCATTATTTTCTCTTTTTGGCTATTATGAATAATGCTGCTATGAATATTTGTGTATGGTTTGTGTGTGGGCATATGTTTTCATATTTCTTAGGTATCTAAGATTGGAATTACTGGGTTAAATGCTAATTAACTTCATTAATATATTTTTTTAAGTTTTTATTTATTTGAGAGGGAGAAAGATCACAAAGAGGCAGAGAGGCAGACAGAGGAAGAGGGAGAAGCAGCAGAGAGCCCAACGTGGGGCTCAATCCCAGGACCCTGTGCCGAAGGCAGAGGCTTAACCCTCTATGCCACCCAAGTGCCCCATCTTGTTTAATCTTTTTTTTTTTTAAGATTATTTATTTATTTGACACAGAGAGAGAGATCACAAGTAGGCAGAGAGGCAGGCAGGGAGAGGAGGAAGCAGGCTTCCTGCTGAGCAGAGAGCCCTATGTGGGCCTCAATTCCAGGACCCTGAGATCATGACCTGGATCTAGTCAAGCATGTACCACCACAATCAAAGTATAGAGCGCTTTTATCACCCACAAAATTTCATTATATCCTTTTGTACTCAACTCCTCTTAATGACTGAGCCACCCAGGCGCCCCTAGATTTTTCTTGTTTTTGAGGATCTTTTATTTATATCAGCATGGATTGGTATTTCTTTTAGACTTTGTGTTATAATGCAATACTGTTTTATTTTGTTGCTCTTGTTGCACTGGGAATTCCTTCAGTGCCTCTTGTGTCCTTTGGACATCACCCAATCATCACTGCATGTGCGTGCATGCGTGCGTGCGTGCGTGTGTGTGTGTGTGTGTGTGTG
>PITA01020682.1:8917-34465 GCA_004023965.1 Spilogale gracilis | reverse complement strand
TTTTAAGGAAAATTTACCATTAAAAAAAGAATATTTGGGTATCGAGCACTCTTAAAATTGAGAACTAGGAAAGTCTATGGTTTGTTGTGACCTCTTTCTTATGGATTGAGTGCTCTGAAACCTCCCCGGTGTTATGCTGTCTGGGCTTAGGGAAGTTTGAGTTGCAAGTTCTTGGCAGTCATTCTTGAGTGGGACTTTTTCTTTTCTGAGGAAGCAGATTTTAAATGTCATGTCTCAAGTATATTCCTAAGAGATTTGGTGGGAGCTGTCACAGCAACTGAAGGAAGTTAGTTTGGGATGCTGGTACTAATTTCAAAACCCCAAATAATCCTTTTACATTGTTGAATGCATAGCGCAGTCCAGATGGTAAAGGACAATTTGTAACAAGTTGAGTGGGTAGCCTTTTGTCCATTCTCTCTGTGTGACCCTCCCAGAAGCATTCTCCTGTGTCAAAGTGAGTGAGTCTCACTAATGTGGTTTCTGTTAGACTCCTTGGTTGGCTTTCACTCATTTGAAATAGCTTTATTAGTCCCCCCTCACTTTTTTTGCCTTAATTTGCATCCCATATTTCCTGTAAGGGTATCTGTTTCTTTCTGTGATAGCTTTTAAAAATTAATTTCCATGCTGATGGCTTAGAATCTTTCTCGTGTGGATTTTTTTTTAAATTGAAATTGATTGTGTGGAGGGTTGCAGCTATGAAGACAGGGAAACCAGTGTCCTGAAACTGTAGAACAGAAGGTAGACGTTAATTGGGATGAGTCTCAAAATGTGATCTTGGTCTTTATATTTTCTGTAGGGTGGATGTGGTTAAAAGAGGCTATGAGCTACATCTTCAGTTGATATGGAGGAGGGGAAATCCATGCCTCTTATTCGGCCACAGAGCCCTACAGGAAGTGGTATCACACTGCCTTCAAACAGCAGAAAATTTTTTTTTACCTGAAACCTAGTGCTTTGTATTTGAAATTAAGCTGGGAAAAGAAGGTGAATATTAACACCATTCTAGTGAAAAAAGTTCCACACATTCTTCACTAACCTCAGACATAGGCGTGGAGTGTCCACATCTTAGCAGCATTATCCCTCCCCGCAACTCTCTCGCCTATCTGCTGGTGATCTGAAGTTGTTGAGGTAACAATCGGTGGTCCATCTCCTCCCAGTCATAATTATTTTTTGAGGTACCTAGGTGTATGAGTTCCTGGGCTTTTCTGACTGGGCTTTGACAGGGTCTGCCACAGCCTTGCTGACTAAACTTGATAAGGTCAACATCACAGGAAAAAGCCATTTCTTGACACCTGAGGTTTCTGTGTGTGTGATTTGGTAGATATGCATGTGTGCTTGTTTCTTCCCATGCAGAGACATATTTAGTCTTAATATTGCTTTGTCAAAGTTAAGTCATTTTTTTTTTTTTTAATATTTTATTTATTTGACAGAGAGAAACACAGCCAGAGAGGGAACACAAGCAGGGGGAATGAGAGAGGGAGAAGCAGGCCTCCCGCCGAGCAGGGAGCCCGATGTGGGGCTCGATCCCGGGTCTCTGGGATCATGACCTGAGCCGAAGGCAGTCGCTTAACCAACTGAGCCACACAGGCGCCCCTTAAAGTTAAGTCATTTTTAAAAAAAGGGATCTGCCATCTTTAGACCCTATTTGATAGTGGTTTGGCCATCATGAAAGGAAGAAGACAGTCATTTTGGTTACAGATAGTGGCTCTCTCACGAGTACTTTGTTCTCACTTCTTTAAGGTTCTCCTGCCTTCTCTGAGATCCCAGTTCCCCTCATTTCCTTTCTGCTCTTGGAGGTGGTGGAGGGTGCATTATCTTTCACCTGACCCATTGGGAATCTTTCAGTGTATCAGTGAGATAATATTCAGTAACTACCGAGTAGGGATGGTGTATCCCTTTGAAATTATAGGCCCAGTGCCTAGGACCAACCAGCCTTTCAGTTCAGAGGTTTGAGAACTGAAAAAATTTTTGTTTCTTTCTTTCTGTTAAGATTTATTTATTTGAGAGAAAGAGAGAGAGAGAGAGAGAGAGAGAGAGAGCAGAGTGAGAGAGAGCACCAGTGGGGCAGGTGTGGGAAGGGTGGGTAAGGGGCAGAGGGAGAGGGAGAAGCAGACTCCCCACTGAGCATGGAGCCCGATACAGGGCTCCATCCCAGGGTCCTGGGATCATGATCTGAGCCTAAGGTAGAAGCTCAATCGAAGGAGCCCCCAGGCACCCCTGAAAAAAGTTTTTCGATGAGCTCCCCCAGCCCTCCTACATAATCATAATGTTTTAGATGTCTGTAAGATGTGACATTAAGACAACTAGGAAACAGTAATACAGTCACCTGTGCATCATATTTCCCATGGGATGTGGGTGCAGGTTAGTATTGATATGAGGCCATACCGACACTTTGGAATGGCGTGTACTGAGCAAGGTGCTGATAGAACAGAAAGAGAAAACCTAGCTCTGTCATTTAACTGGACAACATGAGTGTCATTCTTTTGTCTCTCCTCTGCCTTCCACCCACTTCCTGTTAGGGTATTTCCTGAGTGGTTTCATCATTTAGTATAATCATAGTTTGACAGCCGAAAAAGTTGGAGATTATCGACTTTCTAGCCCTACCCCAATTTTATAAGTAGGAAAACAGGTTAAGTTGGCATCAGAATCACACAGCTGGTTGTAGCAGAACATCTCCTGAAGCCCCTGTTCAAGTCTGCGCCACTTCTCACAGTTGAGCTGCTGCTATTTCCGATCAGTCTGTCAGTCTGATCGTCTCCACAGATCCAAGTTGCCACCTTTTCTGGGGAGAAATTAGGTTTTGCACTTACGTTTTTCTGTGAGGAATTTCTCCTGGGATAACTCTGCATATGATAGCTGTCTTTTGCCCATTCTTTTGTGTCCCTAGTTATGGGTCAGGAGATCAAAGTGCATCCTGTCATTAAAATTCCTTCCACGTGCAAAACAACTAATGAAATCATGTTAATAGTAGTATGCTGGTTAATTGTTGCAGCCTGGTCTCATTAGAGCACTTCTAGATATTTTATTCTGTAATGTTGCTTTTTTTTCTTGGATTCCTAAAATCAGGGGTTGGCAAAATGTGGCCCCGGGGCCAAATATGGCCTATAGTTTTTGTGCCCATCGACAAGTGAAGAACGCTTGTTAATGTTTCTAAATGGTTATTAAAATATAAAACAAAGAAGAATATGCAACAGAGACCATATGTGCCCTAGAGAGCTTAAAAATATGCACTAACTGTTCCTTTATAGAAAAAACTTGTTGGCCCCAGCCGAAAATTAAAAACTGTTTTTGGTTGGTAGCAATTCAAGGCTATTATCAAGAATTATTGACTGAAAAACAAACTTTGTCGTATTTACATTTTTATCCAAGATGTCAACAACATTTGGTGGAGCATCATCCAGTAGAGCAAGTGGATTTTAATTTTCATAGTTGTTTTCCTTCGTTTCAGCCTCTCAAACAGAAATATGCAAGGAACATGCAACTTCAAATTGAACATTTTGTACATAATGCCTTATTTTAATGTCATTGTGTTCTCTTGAAGCTGTCAGTAGATTTTTCCATCGAAGTGATAGCTTTCCTAACAATACTGTTTCAGAAAAAGTAGAGCTTAATGCTTGATAATAAAGGGTTAAACTTAACCTCCTCAATTCCTGTTCTAGTGAAGGAGAAAAGACATTCAGCAAATACAGAGTGGGTATGGGGAAACCGAGTCTTGGACACAGTATGGATATGTTTTAAGACTAAGTGTACTTTACAAAAAAGAGTTTTTCCAGCTCTTCTGCCGGGCAGCAAATCAGGGAGAAGATTCTCTGGGCAGTAGTGCCAAGATTATTTGGACCCACTGAGAAAGCCAGTGGGAAATAGGTTTGGATATTGTCTTCAAGGGAAATAAGTCTAGCCTTTGAAGACAAGGAGAAAATTAGCAGTTGATTTTTGAATTAAATCCGATAACTGCATCTGAAAAGAACCATGAAACCAGAAGCAGAAGACCAACCAGGGAGCTGCTGGCATGGCCTGAGGCTGGGTCTAGTTGAGGCCTGCCTGCCTGCCTGCACATGGAGCCGTTCTGGGGAGCAGCTCTCTTGTGTGCATTAGAAGTGGGAGGATTCTGCAGGAAGAGACCTCATGCAGGATGAGGAGAGGCTTGGAGTGAGGATGGAGAAGTAGATTTCAGGTGGTGAGTAGTACTGTGGAGCCTAACATAATAGGGAGCTTCTGAAATTAAGTAGCCGATGAAGTGGACTGTTTCACCTCCGGTGTTAGGGAGAGAGCACGGTGAATTAAGCAGAGCAGTGGGTCTGCAGTCAGTTCATGTCCTGGCATCTGCCATTCCTAGTTTTCTGGCCTTGGTGTGTCACTTGTTCTTCTAGAGCCTTAGTTCCTTCATCTATAATAGAGTCTAATATGATACAAACTTTTCACGGTTGCTGTGAATTCCCTAGGGCAGGAATCAAGCCTTACCTTTTAAGTCTCCAAGGGCCGAGTTAAATGACTCATCAGCTGGATGAATGAATGGCTTGGTAGATGAATTGTGAAGGCCCTATGTGAGCTATAAAGCATTGCTTGAATTTTGATTATTATTCTCTTTCATAGTATTATAATTAGATTATATCTGAGATATGATCAGAAGTGCTTAATTGGAATTCTTAACACAAGAATGGTGTTTTCCCCAGTATAAAATGTTCCATATCTTTCTATTATCGGTTTTAAAGGGATATTTTAGAATAGGTAAGATATCACTTTTCTTTCAGTCTCCATAATAAGCTGTTTAACACCCCGCTTCCAATCCCCCACTGACATAAATACCAAATAGAAAATGAGTGAAATCACTGGGTTTGCTTTAGAAGAGCCATTTCAGCTTTGTCTCTGCCCATTAGCTTCAAACAATGCAACAGATGCCTGTTAACAGTTTCATGCCCAGTTTTAATTAGCAGATGGAGCTCTGTTTGTGTCTGTATTCTGCCTGGCGCTTGTTTGACTGACAGGGTAGTGAGTGGATTGGAACTGGGCTGGGCATTTGGGTTGAATAAAGCCAAATTCTGTTTTTAAAGAGATTAATATAAACATTTATTGTATAGAACTTCTTGTGTATCTCACTGGAATGGCACATGGTGTAGAGTAAGATGAATGTTTCCAGTTATGTTTTCTGCTCTTACTACCATTCTAAAATAGCGTAAGGTAGAAAAAAATGACCACCTTGTGGCTTAAATGAAGGGCTTTACTGTCACGAAGTGGCTTTCTTTGAAGACCCATTTCAATATTTGGGCAGAGTATGTTGAGGAGTTTGCAGAGCTGGGATGAAACAGACTTCAGCCTGAATGCCAGCGTGAGTGGGAGCGGTGGCGGCCACCCGCTGCGATTCCTGGCATAGAGTACCGAGCTCGGGAGACAGGGGCTGATGGATCCCTGACCTCTGCCGTGCTGATCGGGGCAGAGGGTGGGTGGCTTTGTTCTACACATTGGCCATCTCTTCTCGCAAGTGAACAGGGTTGCTGTCCATCATGTGAGGGCTAAATTTCAGTATTAAAAATAGTATCCGGGAATGATAATTGGATGTGTTGTATCTAGAGATGTGTCCTTTTCTTCTGCTTGTTTTGTGTTTGGGGATTTTTCTTACTTTGAGTCAAATTAATAAGAACCTTAAAGGAACTAGGTACCTGATTGTCTTTAGAGGAAGAAATGTCTGCTATTTTTTTGGGGGGGGTGTCTTTTTTTTAAGTTACTAAGTTACTCAGAACTTTCTCTGAGAAGCCACATAAAGTAGAAACTGTTCTTTGCAGCAGACCTGTTACTTAGCCGTGATGAAATACCTGTTTTCTCGCGGTCTTACCTGTAGCATTCTGCATGAGTGTGATTGGATGCTTTGGTATTTACCTGTTGCTGAGCCTTTGGACATTTTCCAAGTAGCTCTCATCTTCCTCAGCCCAGAATGGTAAATCTCGGTTCCCAGAAAAAATGTCGAAGCTCTCTATGTCCTCACATTCATCAAATTTAGGTTTGCTATCCCTAAGTGAGAGGTTAGGACAGTGCTGACTGCAGCCGGGGACAGCATTGCAGGACTTTAAAGCATTTCGAATGGAAAAGCCGGGTTAGGGATGGAATCCCACCTCATCAGGACAAAAACTGACCACAAAGTGGTTAAGCAATGTGTTGTGTTGCATAGCTTTCTGCAGGCAGAGGTAGGACTGGCATGACTTCCCCGAATCACATTGTGATTTTGCATATTTTGGCAAAGAGCTTGGCAGTAATTATTTTAATAACTTATAGATGTTTTCCTGATACATGAAGTGGAGGGACACTCTCTAAAATATAGTCACTTTTTTTTTTCAAGATTTTATATATTTATTTGACAGAGAGAGAGATCAGAAGCAGGCAGAGAGAGAGGAGGAAGCAGGCTCCCTGCTGAGCCTCAATCCCAGGACCCTGAGATCATGACCTGAGCTGAAGGCAGAGGCTTTAACCCACTGAGCCACCCAGGTGCCCCACAATCACGTTTTGACATGAAATATCAGGTGATCTGTTTAAAAGTTGAATTGTAAGAGTTTATTTCTTATGGCCCTATGCAAAATTAATCTGCAGTAGGTATAACAAAATATTTCAATCTCATACACACAAATACACAAGCTCCATCACAGAAAATAAATAAAAGGGTTTGCATTGTGAGCGGTCAGTGACTAACCCTACTGTAATTTGTTTGTTGCCTGTGAATTTGGATGGGGTAACTGTTTACGGTTTTCAGCAAGGAATTTTTTACTTTTTCTTTTCTAAAGGTCTCTGAATAAAATCTTGAGATAGCATGGAAAACAATTTTTTACCGAGAGTTAACTCTTTCAGTTTTGGAATGATTCAGACCACTGTCTCAGTTCAGACTCCACTAACACCTCGCCCTTACCAGGCTTTGGGAGAGGGGTTGAAATGGGAAGACAAAAAGAATGAAAACAACATTCTACCCTCCAGCCCTGTCCATTCTTGGGCTACTCCGTCAGTCTCTTTTGCTCTTGTTAGTAGTTGGAGAAACTATTAAGTAAGGAGTTAGAAACTTATACCTGTCAGAGTGTGAGGACTGGGGACCTGGCTGGCTCAGTCCGTGGAGTGTGCGGCTCTTGATCTTGGGGTTGTAAGGTTAGGCCCCACATTGGGTGTAGAGATTACTTAAAAATCTTTAAGAAAGGAAACAAATAGGGAGCCTGGGTGGCTCAGAGGGTTAAGCCTCTGCCTTCGGCTCAGGTCATGATCTCAGGGTCCTGGGATTGAGTCCCATGTCCGACTCTGCTCAGAGGGGAGCCTACTTCCTGCTCTTTCTCTGCCTGCCTCTCTGCCCATTTGTCATCTTTCTCTCTGTCAAATAAATAAATAAAATCTTAAAAAAGGGGGGGGGGCTCCTGGGTGGCTCAGTGGGTTAAAGCCTCTGCTTTCTGCTCTGGTCATGATCTTAGGGTCCTGGGATGGAGGCCCGCATCGGGCTCTCTGCTCAGCCAGGAGCCTGCTTCCTCCTCTCTCTCTGCCTTCCTCTCTGCCTGCTTGTGATCTCTTTCTCTCTGTCAAATAAAAAAATAAAATATTTTTTTTAAAAAGAAAAGAAACAAATAAAAGGGTGTGAGGATTAATAGTGACTTTTGACTTCATTGCTGTCTTACATTGTTAAGAACTAGTTAGTAAAAAAAAAAAATTGGTGCTTGTCTTAGTCACAGCCAATAACAAACAGTGACAGATTAGGTTGTTGTCCACAAACAAATAATTTGAGTGAGTGCATTTCCCATTTTGTCTACTTGCTGTTGTTTTGAAAATTTCCAGTCTTACAGAAGCATGGAAAATTGGTGGGACAGGCAAAATCTCTTTCACTTCCAGAAAATTCCACCAGAATCAAATTTAAAACATGCATACATAATATCAGGTGTGTCTCTATCTTGGCCCTTCAACCTTCAGCTTTGACAGATGCCATTACATTTCAAATTTGTGTTGTGATCTCAGTATATGATTACCACATTTTTTGTGTAGATCATCCATTATTGCAAAATATGTAAAACTCTGAAAAACAATTGGGGTGTGTTTGCAATCAGCCCTGCTGAAACCCCTCCCAGGAGTTAGACGGGGCCTGTTTTCTCATTGTGAAAGGCAGATACAGGCTTCAATGGTTTTCACAGTCTCTTCTGGCTGCAGCATTCTGTGAGTCTATGAAATCAAGTAGTGTCTGTAAAGAAAAAAGGGTTTGTCCTTTCTTCAGTTAACGACTGTGGGCAAGGGTTCTTTTTGCAGGTGAACACTACTGTCTTGATGACATGAAGATAGAAGGAAGAAATAGTAGCACTAGTTAATTCCAGCCAAGCCTGTGTTGATCTTGTAAATCGGTCAAACTTTTTGTAGTCCCACAGAAATTGCTTAATGATTTGAATCCTGTCCTTAAAAAATGCTTTGGTTCGGGTCTCCAGGGTGTCTCAGTCGGTTCAGTGTCCAACTCTTGGTTTTGGCTCAGGTTGTGACCTCAGGGTCATGAGATAGAGCCCCATCTCATGCTAAGCACTGGGCCTGGTGCCTGCTTAAGATTCTCTCTCGCCCTCTCCCTCTGCCCTCCTCCTCTAAAAAGTGCTTTGGTTTGAATAATAAAGCTGAATGTCACCAAAAAAATAACCATGTGAAAAGTTGGAAAAAATATTTCTTTGAGAAGAGATGCATAAAGTATTTTCCAATTATCTCATTTTCTTTACATAGAACATGGTAAGGTAGGTGAAAAATAATCTAAAAAGATAAGAAGCTTTTTGCTGCTTAGGTTTGCTGGTGCTGAACTTCCACTTGACAATGAGGTGCCCGAGGCCTGGGGACATGAAGATGGCTCCAGGTTACACAGAGCCAGGCCTTGAGCAGCAGGTTTTGGATTTCAAGTCTCTTTTCTCTTACACTTCATCTGCCTTCACTTCTTTCGCTATGAAAAGGCACCAGTGGCATAACATAAAATCTGGACATTACCACCATTCCGTAGGAGAAGATTCAGGAATTGAACCAAGGGATATAGGGTCCAAGTACATCTCTGCCCTTGAGTAGCCATATGCTTTTGGTCAAACCTTTTAGCTTCTTCTCATGATCTTTGCTTTCTTACCAGTTAAAAGGCGAGGCTGGTGGTGTGGTGAGGCGGCTTGTGAAGGGTAGGGCCGGAACTGCAGGGATTTTGTTAGTTGTTTATTAATGTAAGACACTAAGTCTTTTTCATTTTCACTGAATTCGCTCATTCAGCAACATTGTTTCATCCACAAAATTTTGAGAGGAGAAAGAATAACAAGTATCCAGACAATTTAACACAATGATGAAGAGGGCTCCAAAGGGGTCAATAGAAGAGGTGGTGAGGGGCGCCTGGGTGGCTCAGTTGGTTAAGCGACTGCTTTCAGCTCAGGTCATGAATCTGGAGACCCGGGATCGAGTCCCACATCAGGATTCCTGCTCGGCAGGAAGCCTGCTTCTCCCTCTCTCACTCTCCCTGCTTGTGTTCCCTCTCTAGCTCTGTTTCTCTCTGTCAAATAAATAAATAAAATCTTAAAAAGAAAAGAAGAGGTGGTGAAAGTTTGGAGGAGAGGTAGAGGAAAGTTTCTAGGAAGAAATGGCATTAAGCTAAAATCAGAAGCTGGAGGATGACTTAGTTCGGTAGAATGGGAGAGTGTAGGGGTGGGGAGGGTCCTGCCGCGGGTGCACCAGACTGCACAGCTCTCTGGGGGAACTCAAGACATCCTGTTGCGCTGAAGCCTCAAGTGAGGCAGGAGGTGAAGTTGAAGGTAGTTAGAGGGCAAGTTGTGATGAACTTTCAAACCTGCTCAAAAGTCCGGACTCTGTCCTGAGAAGGCGGGAGTCACTGAGGACTTTGTGCAGGAGACCAGTTACAGTAGCAGACAGTATGTTGCCTCTTCCTCACTTGGACCCTTATGTTCACAAAGTGCTTTCACTTAGACCTTTATGTAAACTCCTCAGTAATGATATCAATGGATAGAGATGGCTGCCTCCCTGCTCTGGAACTTGAGGTTCTGGGAGAGTAATTGACTTGATCCATCAAGTACATCTTAGAGGAGCCCCGACCACACTCTGTCTACACCAACCTGCTCCTCCCAGAACAGGTCCCAAAGTTTTCTGTGGGAGGGACTGTACTGGCACTGAGGCTGGAGTAACAACCGTGTAAAGTGACTTGAAAAGTATGTTGCACGGAAAGATGAAATCAGCCTCTCCCCAGAGAAGCCCCTGTACAGCTAACGCCAACATGCATCGCCTTGCCTGTTGGCCCTGGGAGGTCAGTGGACTTGTGGTTTCGGGTTGTCTCCTGGCCTCTAACCCTGTCCCTTAGGAAGTAGTCAAATATGTGCACAGCAGAATGGGGGCAGGAAGGGACACAGTTTAATTATGAATCCAACTCTCTTGTGAAAAGGGAACTAATTATAATGGCATCGCAGCACTGCCTCTCCACATGGGGCCGCTGGTTGTTACACTTGTATGTTGTTGGCCTTAGAGTGAATGTGCTAGGAATAGCTGCTTTAATTGTAAGCTTCTTTACTTTGACAAATTAAGTTTAAACTTTGTTCTAGCCTGTCCTAGTCTTTTTTTTCAGGGTGAAATTGTCTCTACTCTGGGTTTTGTTTGTAAAGCCCTGTTTGGCAGTTTTCCTCGGAATTGCAGGAACATTGTAGACTAGGCTAACACCTGATTGGTTTGCTTGTCCTGAGTTTCCAGAATGCTGCTGTGAGCCAAAAACCCAGAAAGGCCCGAGTAGCTAAACTCGATAAAACAGTCCCATCTGCTGAAGCTCATGAAGTTGCCTACTAGGGGAGCTCCTGGGTCTCTCATTTTAGCCTTTGCATTCTGGATTTTTACAGTGGTCATTTGTTTCTCCAGGCCTCTACAAGATTAGGAGCAGACCTGAGGTCCTCCCAAGAGCAGGGCACCAGCATCCAAGAGGAAAAAGTGGCAGTATGCCACTGCAGCAGGGAAACTCATTAGAGGACTGTGGCCAGCTCAGTAGTAAACTTCCTTGGGCTTCCATTTCTTCGAAGCAAAAAGGGAACGTCGTGTGCGATATACTCTAAAGAGTTCCAAAACTCTGACCCAGAGTGATAACCAAAGGATTCACTGACAAAATGGAAAAAATAGACTTAGGAATAGAAAATAACATGGTGTGGATTAAAGAATTTGGGCTGCTGAGACAAATTCAAGTTCAAGTCCTGTTTGAGAGCCTTGGGCAAATGATTTAAGCATTTTCTTTATTGATAAAGGAAGGATAGTAACTCCGTTTCAGGATTTTGGTTTCATTTTATTTTGAGAATGAAATGTACCATCATGTGTATATTAGTTAGGTACGTGGGACACACACACAAAAAGGCATGTGTATGAATGAACTCAGTCCCAGTTCACTGAGGGTAGGTCCACACAGCTGTGAGGGAGGACCCTGGCAATCCCTCAGGGCTTCATTGTTAGAGCACTTGCTTTTAATAAGAGTTAACATTTATTGAGTGCCTACTATATACTGAATATAGTTCTGGGCATTTTACATGGCTTACCATTTTTCATGGATTGACCCATGTCATTCTCAAAACAACCTCTTAGGTACATTCTGTTATTCCCATTTTCCAGAGGAGGTAATGGAGTCACAGAATGGTTGAACAACTTCTTAAGGGCATGGAGCTGGTAAGTAGTGAAACAACCCAGATCTGAATCCAGGCAGTCTCGTTCCAGAGTCTGCGTTTAACACGCCACCAGTGACTCAGAAATATTAAAAAAAAAAAAAAAAAAGCTTAGTTATCTTCAAGGAGGCAATGTGGTGCCAGGTGTCCTGACCAGCTGGGCAGTATCACCAAGTCTTTTGCCCTCCTTGACATCAGTTTTCCTTTTGTGCAGAGGATCGCTGTGAGGTGCCTTAATGACAGTGCTGTAGTAAAGCATTTAGCAGAGGGGCTAGCATGCAGCCAGGCTCAGTAATTGGTGAGGGGTTTCGTTTTTTCCAGGTAATTTAAGAAGCACTTGGTAGAGTGAGTTCCATAAATATTGTGAATGGGAACATTTTGGTTACTTAAGGGGATGTGCTTCAGTGTCTAGAAAATTTGTTCTGGGGCACCTGGATGGCTCAGAGGGTTAAGCCTCTGCCTTCGGCTCAGGTCATGATCTTAGGGTCCTGGGATCAAGGCCCACATCGGGCTCTCTGTGCGGCAGGGAGCCTGCTTCCTCCTCTTTCTGCCTGCCTCTCTACCTACTTGTGATCTCTCTCTCTGTGAAATAAATAAAGTCTTTAAAAAAACATTGTATGTCAACTATACTCAAATAAAAAAAAAAAAGAAAATTTGTTCTGAAAGTTGTGGCCCACATGCGTTTTACAAAAGTCAGAATTAGAAGTGTTTGTCTTGAACCTCCTTCTCAGAGTGAAAGGGATTGTCCCTGGCCTCTCTGGTTTTAAGAAGGTGTCCAAGAGCAGCCCTTGACCTCAGGGGCAGCATGTCAGTGTAATATGCAGCCTCCTGGCTGCTGCAGACTCCCAGGGCATCTTGAATTCGCCTCTGGGGTGAGAACAAAAACAAAACAAGAAATAGTGCTCAGTACCCTGTCTAGGAGGGACAAATGTTTCAATTTAAATATTCCAGCTCCAGTGTCCTCTGTTAGGGCCCTGAATTTTAAGTGCAGTTTCTGAGTTTCTGAGTGAAGTCTCCTGAATTTTAATGAGTTTGTTTGCATACATGAATTTGAACAATACGTTAAATCTTGAAACACCAGAGCTGATTTTAATGGAGTAAATTACCCAGCTTGAAAGTTAGTTGATAGGCTTTTCTTTACCAAATAATCAAGATGATGATGCTTTCTTTAATCTCAAAAAAGTCATTAATCACGTCTTTACAGTATTGATACATGCCATTAATTACTTTTTAATCATTGAACCGTCTCATCAAGAGAATTAGGGGAATAAATGTGTCAGTATGAGTTTGAGGCACGATTTTTCCCCCTTGTGATATTTAGTGCTTAACGAATGATTGCATGGCCATGGTAGGCATAAAGCTGAAATTGGGTTTGGTTTTGTACAGTACTTGCTTTGAACTAGGAAGGTGAGGTGACATGCTCTTTGCTAGCTTAAAAGTGTTTTTAAACATTAAAAATACACATCAAGGCTGGTACAAGAGATGGCGGGACCCCGTCATGAAAGGCCTCAAGGGCCAAGGTAAGGAGCATAGATTTTATTCTGACTCTAGTTGAAAGAACATAGGCAGGGTTATGCATATGATTCGTAATTTTATTTTTTTTATTTTTTTTTAAAGATTTTATTTATTTATTTGACAGAGAGAAACACAGCGAGAGAGGGAACACAGCAAGGGGAGTGAGAGAGGGAGAAGCAGGCTTCCCGCTGAGCAGGGAGCCTGATGCGGGGCTCGATCCCTGGTCTCCAGGATCACGACCTGAGCCAAAGGCAGTCGCTGAACCAACTGAGCCACCCAGGCGCCCCTGATTCGTAATTTTAAAAGCTGCCATGGTTTTAAGAAAGTTCGTTTTGGGGGTGCCTGGCTGGCTCAGTCACTGGAGCTCATGTGACTCTTGATCTTGGGGTTGTAAGATCGAGGCCCTCACTGGGTATAGAGATTACTTAAAAAGAAAATTCTTTTTTAAAAAAGTTCATTTTGGGGCTTAGTGGCACTGAAAACCCATGCTATGGTCCAATCCATTCCGTAAAGTTATGTTGCATCCAGAAGAGTATCTTGTTAACAACCTTCAGATGGCCGGAGGCTTACCTTCTGATAAAGTGTGAAGATTGTGGTGGTGGGATCAGCTAATGCTCCAGGAAACAAAATGTGCCAAAACAGTGGAGAGAGAGGCACCTGGGTGGCTCAGTTGGTTAAGCGACTGCCTTCGGCTCAGGTCATTCCAGAGTCCCGGGATCGAGCCCCACATTGGGCTGCCTGCCCTGCAGGAAGCCTGCTTCTCCCTCTCTCACTCCCCTTGCTTGTGTTCCCTCTCTGGCTGTGTTTCTCTCTGTCAAAAAAATAAAATATCTTTTAAATAAACAAACAAACAGTGGAAAGAGCAAGAAGCATTCAGCATCACTTCTGACTATGACCTTCTGGATGACAGGGACCATGACTTGCCTCTTGAGAGCTTGTTTTTCTGATGCTTGGACACAGAGTATTTTTTTGTGGAGTAAGTCAACTAACACCATCCATTTCCTTCTGAGGAATGACTCTTGGGCTCCTGCAGTAGTGACATCTCCTCCATTAGCACATACATCAGCTTCAAAGGATGTGTAATTATCACCTGTTACCGCTTATGATCTTTTTCTGAATGCAAGAGTGAGATAATCAACCTGTTTCTCTTTCACCCAGAGAAGAAATGCCTGCTAACTTCATTTATGCTCAAGCATATAGGCACACTCTCTGGCACATGGAAGGCCCTCAGGGAATGTTTGCCGAGTGAATGTCCAGTTGATGGCAAATACCATCTCCCCAAGTCCCCGCTGTCCATGGGTCACTCACATCTCTTCCCATATTTTCCAGGAAAGACCACACCACCCCCAAACAGGAGCTTCCTGGACCTTTTTTCTTGCCATCTCTAACTTCCAGGTACTTTTACCTTCCCTCGCTTCTTTCCCCCTTCTCTTCAAAGTGGCATATTGGTTGATTTCTTGAAATACCTTCCCTGCTTTCTTGTGACCGGGCCCTGGCCATTGTCTTCTTCTCTCTTACATCCTCTGGTTTTTTTCTTTCTTTTCCTCTGTTGAAGCTGTCCCCATTCTAGTAAGGAGACCCCCACAAATGCATATGACTTTCTCAAGTCACCCATCTGTCCCTCTTCCTTTCCTTTGTTGTTTGACTCAAATGGGAAGTCTTGTAGGGGGGTTGGGAAGGATGGGGTGGCTAGGTGATGGACATTGGGGAGAATATGTGCTGTGATGAGTGTTCTGAATTGTGTAAGACTGATGACCTGTACCCCTGAAACAAATAATACATTATATGTTAATTAAGAGAGAGAGAGAAGTCTTGTTACCTGCACTTTTCTCTGTGCCCTCACGCATTAGCTCCTTGAAATCCTGCTCCACTGGCTTCAGTACTGCGTCCAAGTCATCCTGTCCTTCTCACTGAACAGGCCAGTGGTCCTTTCTCCATGCTTGTCCCCCTTGGCCTCTCAGCAGCGTTTGGCTTGCTCCTTGAAACTCATTCTTCTACCAGCTTCCAGGAATTGTCTGCTCCAATTTGCTTCCTACTCTTCTAACTGTGCCTTCTGTTTCCATTGGTAGCCTCATTTTGCCTTTTGGTTGAAGTCATTGTCCAAGTGTCTGTTCTCTATTTTTTCCTTTTTTCTCTTTTGGAAATTAGGCACTTTAATACAGTTTGTAATCACACTCGCTGTGTGCTTACTGTGTCTGTCTTCCTGCCACGTTGACTCTCTGTGAGTGCAGGTCCTACCTCTGCTGTTCTTCACCTACCCCTAGCGCCTAGTACAGTGCTTGGCATGTAGGCTTGAAAAATCCCCAAGTGATGAAGGAGGTAAGCTTGTCCCCTTCTAAGTCTTCCAGGTAGAACTCCTCAGCTTCATAGCTCATTATATCCCCAGCCTCTCCCAAACTGCTGCCCTGCACATTCTGCCCCAAAATAAATGTATTCCTCTTCCTATCTCATACCCTTACCTGAATTTTCGTGTATGTGTTAACACTACCATCAGCTTTGTTTTGTTTTGTTTTCATTTACCCAGGCTCAAAAATCCTACATATAAGTTGTTTCCAATCCCTTTCCATTCTTTCTTCTACCACCATCATATGGGCCCTCCATGTCTCCCACCCGGACTTTGCAGGGTCCCCCACATGGCCTGGACACTTCCAGCCTCACTTGGGCAATACCCCTGCCCCCCATTCTACCCAGTACTCTTCGATCAAATTCATGGTAGAGCCTAGCTCTAGATATTAATCATAGTAATCCCTTACCCCTCCTCTCGAAAGTCTTATTTTTCACTTTGCCTAATTGAATACATTTTTCTCAGTCTATCCTTCCATACTCCCTACAGTGAGGTGTCAGCTTGTATTTCCTTCTGTTTCTTACGGAAGTGCTGCACTCAAACCCAGGGCCTCCTAAACTGGTATACCCAGCAGGCTGTGGCCAAGCTTTCACTTGACCAGTATAAGGTTCCTAGCTTCCCTTTTGTGAGAAGGAATGCCATTTATCAGTTCCCGAGATGAGGTGCTTCCTACATTTTTGGAATTCGGATGCTCTTTTGCTTGTAAAGTGCTAATGATAATAGATGGTCATTATTTATCTCACTGTCATTTGCAAATTAAAAAAATAAATTACAATGAAATTTTTGCTGTTTTGTTTCTCTGAGGGAGAAAAGGCTATTTCTAGCTCAGTTTTTTCCCCCAAGCAAATTTTATGGGATAACAGTTCCTAGCTTAGTATATTCCTTCTTTCAGCTTCTTCCATTCCCCCTACCACCACCATCTTTTTCTCTTTCCTTGAAGTTTTACCAGTTCACAAAGTTAAAAAGTCTAGGAATCACTGGTCTACCCTGAATGCGTTGTTTCATGAATATGTACTTCGTATCTCCCTGTTGACGTCCTACCTTTCCTTCCTGATGCTCCTCAGGGTATTCCTTTTTTTTTTTTTTTTTGACAGTTCTTTCATGTGACACCATATTGATCGGAGCCCTGTCCCCACCCTCCCCCCATTGGAAGATGCTTTCTGTTTCCTCAGAGGTAGTTTGTACCCTGTAGTTCTTTGGATTTTTGCATGACATCTCCCATGTTCTTCCCATATTCAAGTAGAACTGGCTTCCTTCTCTCCGTTCCCACTTCCCCACTCCCATGATAACTTTTTTTAGGACAGAAGTTTGTTTTTTCTCTCTCGTTTGCATTGCTAGACATTGTAATTGGCACATAATTGGTGCTCAAAAAAATGGTCTTGGAACTGGAGTCTTAGGATGATAGTGCTGAAGGGGTTAGGCAAAGCTCACATCTTCAGGGAAAGGGTCTTTTAAAAGTTGTAGTTTAGACTTTATTTTTTGATGATTCTGAAATTAAAATTATAGTTGCTTACTAAAACACATTGACAATAATTGCCCATTTATCTTTACCAACTCGGGGATTAACCCCACGACCCTGAGATCAAGACCTGAGCTGAGATCAAGAGTTGGATGCTCAACCAGCTGAGACACCCAGGCACCCCTGCCCATTTATCTTTTATTTATCTATCTATCTATCTATCTATTTATTTATTTATTTATAAAGATTTTTCTTTATTTATTTGACACAGAGAGAGAGACAGTGAGAGCAGGAACACAAGCAGGGGGAGTGGGAGAGGGAAAAACAGACTTCCCTCTGAGCAGGGAGCCCAATGTGGGGCTCGATCCCAGGACCCCAGGATCATGACCTGAGCTGAAGGCAGATGCTTAATGACTGAGCCACCCAGGTGCCCTCCATTTATCTTTTAAAGACAAAATCATCTTAGACTGTAGCTCTAGCTATCTCAGGCATTGGATTAAGGTCTGCTGTGGATGTGGTGGTTAAACTGAGAAATTAGACATTTGACATCTTCTGTGAAGCCTGGGAAATCCTTGTTGGAACATTGATTTTGATTTCATTTTGACAGATGAAGTCCTGAAAATTTTCTTTCCCCCAGGTGATAGGCCATGGTTTCTTTGCCTCTAGCCTTCTCTAGAGTTATCAGCACCCTGTGAACACTGGCCTGCTCTAGATCGAGGCTTTCTCTGCGTCTGTGAGTAAGCCATCTATGAGACATATATAAGCCTGTCACTTTCATTTTTCGTTAAGACAATTTTTAAAAAGTGAATTAGGCTTTTTCTTCCCACTTTGTCTACTTCTACTCCCTGTCCCGTCCTCCTCCCCCACCTGCCAAATCTTTGGTTACTGAGTTTGAATTATGCAAAAGCGCACCTGGATGAGAAATAGGTAGTAGGACAGCCAGGCCTCCTAGTATATGTTTGAGGCAACCTTCAGCACAAAACACCTTCTACCCTTGGGTTCTTACTTGCTGTGGTTGGAGCCCTGTCTCACCATTTCCCATGGGGGCACTGAGATCATTTTGGACTGGGGGAAATGGCAGGGCTTCTGATGTAGAGGACCAGGGCAGGAGAAGGAAGAGCATGCCGCTGCCTCTCTGGTCTCGCCTTTTCTGCTGAAGAAGGGCTCGGGGAGTGCGGCCAGTGGCTCTGGCAGCAGTTGTGGGCACTGACCAGGGGGCCAGTTCGTGGCCGCCTTTTTTGAAGCTGTGCTAGTTTTCTATCATAAGTGACTGGTATGTAAATAAAAGATGAGAAATTGAATTGTCTCTTGGGGAGAATGAAAGCTAACATCATAACACAGGCATTTTCTAGCAGCATACTAACAGTACTGTGTGGTATGGTTCTAATTAACTCTAAAGGACCAGGCCTTAACTCAAGCTAAGGAAAGTTCTTTTGCCAAAAGATACTGCTGTGTGGTGACCCACTGGGGCGCTTGCAGTATCAGAGGATGAAAGCACGAATAGAGGTTTGGGGGAATTCTATGGTTTGTTGGAGTTGTGTGTCTTAAGTGCAAAAGCCCAAGTGAAAGTGAATGATCAGCTCTGCTTTCACTGGCTTAAGTGTTTTGCCTTAAAATCTCTTTTGGCTTCTTTGGCCCACCTTTTCTTTTTTGACAGGGGGACAAATAATGTAACATCCTTTGTCTCAGAAGTGTAGAAATGGCTCAGATTGTGGGGAAATTCTGACACCACAGTGAAGTTCTTGTCCCTTTACGTGTTGGCGGGTTGAGAGATTATTATCTCACTTATTGGAGTATTACAACTGTGCTCTCTTCCGGGCTATATACACTGACCGTATCTCTCACTGATAGTCTGATTTTACCCTGTTACATCTCAACTGTGCTGGCCATTTGAACAGAAAAGAATGTGTAGGACCTTACGGAGAGCCTTAATTTGACGTGGTTTTTTTTTGTTGTTGTTTTTTGTTTTTAAGATTTTATTTATTTGACAGAGAGAAACAGAGCCAGAGAGGGAACACAAGCAGGGGGAGTGAGAGAGGGAGAAGCAGGCTTCTCGCGGAGCAGGAAGCCCGATGTGGGACTCGATCTCGGGTCTCCGGGATCATGACCTGAGCCGAAGGCAGTTGCCCAACCGAGCCACCCGGGCGTCCCTTTTTTTTTTTTAAGTATTTATTTGACAGAGAGAAACAGTAATTTGACATTTTTTAATAAAACTTCTTGGTACTGTGTTTGGCAAATACTTCTTTTAAATATGTCTTTTTTAAAAAGATTTATTTATTTATTTATTTATTTGAGAGAGAGAGAGAGAGAGAGAAAGAGAGAGAGAGAGAGAGAGAGCAGGAGCCTGCAGGGAAGGGAGAGGGAGAGAGAAACTCAAGCAGACTTCCCACTGAGTGCAGAGCCTGATGCAGGGCTCAATTCCATGACCCCGAGATCATGACCTGAGCTGAAGCCAAGAGTCTGATGCTCAACCGACTGTGCCCCCTAGGCACCCCTAAATATCTTGTTAAACGTAGAAGTGAGTGTGGTAGAATTCAGAATTAACCTTCAATTAAATCCAGTTATGGTTTTGGTGGATTTTTTGCCAAGCACATTTTCCTTCATATTGCCTTGTATTGACTGATCATATCCCTCATACATTCCCTATCTGGGGGTGAAATGCCCCTACTGATTGTTCAGCATCACTAGGAGCCCTGTCTTCCCAGCACAATGCATCGTGGTCCTGCCTGAGTTGGTATAAAAGCATCCTTGGAGCATAACAAGTGGAGCCTGCAGAAGTAGTTCATAGCAAAACAAACAAACAAGCAAAAACAAAAACAAAAAGATAGGAACAAAAACTTGATACCCAGGTTGCTGTTGGATAGGTCACTGTGTTTGTCATTTTTAAACCTCCGGGTTGTGAGATTAAGTTGTTAAGGGAGGGATTTCACCAGCACCTTTTCTGTTTCAGTTCATATTCATCTGTGACTCAATTTATTCTCGTCTAACCCCATTTTGCTTGGAAATTTTTTGTATTAGAAAATGTCACTTTCAACTAGGGGAGGGGAAATTCTGATTGAGCCTCAGAAGGGTCAAGATATTGTGGTGATGATTTAGCATTACTTTTGACTCAAGATAAAAATAGGGAATCCTTACAAAGAAAAGTGTTGTAAAGTACAAAGGGCTTCTTATAAATAGGGCAAAGAAAAGTCATCTCTGAGCTTTACTGGGTGAGGGAGAGAGGTGGCGATCAGGGAAATTATTACAAAATTTTTCTACTTGGTGGGGAGATAGCCTCTGGACTTCTGCACGTTTCCCTGTTCACTAAAACAGCTCTAGTAAATTGCCTGCCGATTGGTATGTGAATAGGAAGAAAGACACTAGAACTCTTAAACTTGGTCTTGAAAGGCCCGTCTTCACATATAATCATTCACAGATGTCTGTATGTGATTATATATTCCCGTAGAGAGAGAATGATAAATGTAAATGAGAACCATGATATAATTTTGCCTTGCTTGCTTGCACATTTTCAGAATGTAATTAAAAGCACATGCCACTGTCAGTAGTTAACTATGAGGTTTGTGTTAGGTTTTTGTAAGATTTGGCAGAAACCTAAGGCATGTTTTAGTATCTTAGTCTTCCCTCTGTCCTCCGTCCCTCTCTCCCCACCCTTCCTGCCTCCCTTCCTCCTTTTCCCTTTCTCCCTTTCAAAATAAAAAAGAAACTGTCTAGGTTCTAACGAACATCTCTTCAAAACTAGGGACCACTTAATCTGTAAGGCACAGATTAAGATAATTTTCATTTTTCTGCTTCCTAGCTGGTCCCTGCAATTGTAACTAAGTTATACTAGATAATTGCTTTCTGACTCCTTTTTTCAAGTAAAATCTGATGAGGTTAAATGTCTTGTAGGCACTATTTAACTACTCAAAACAAGTGGCATGTGGGAGGGAGGCAGAGGTGAAGTTAGGGGAGCAATCACAATATATCACTTAGGCTGCTGGATTGGTGTTTAGTAAATCATGGTCCTCCAAATAATGGCAAATGCCTAGAAAAGCCACTATACCACCTAAAGAATTTCAGGTTCGGGGCGCCTGGGTGGCTCAGTTGCTTAAGCGACTGCCCTAAGCTCAGTTCATGATTCCGGAGACCCGGAATCAAGTCCCACATCGGGCTCCCTGCTCAGCAGGAAGCCTGCTTGTCCCTCTCTCACTCCCCCTGCTTGTGTTCCCTCTCTGGCTGTGTTTCTCTCTGTCAAATAAATAAAACCTTTTTTTTTTTTTTTTTTTTTTAAAAAAAAGAATTTCAGGTTCATTTAGTCACTCAATTTATGCTTAAAACTGTAATGTGTGCCTCTTTTAAATTCGGTAGGCTGTGCATTTATGACTTTAGATGATGCAGCTTTCATCTTAAAAATAATGATAAAAGCTTAGTTGTAAATTAAGTTGTAATATGGACACTAGAAAAAAAACAAGAAAAAATAAAACAATCTTCCTCTGGTTAAGGACAATTCTTATATGAGTTATTCTCAACTGCTTTTGTTTGTGAATATTAAAACTTAAAATGAGTAAATTTTGTCTTCCTGGTAACTTTCTGCATTTTCCATTTATTCTTATCTCTATACCTCATCTGCTCTTAAGAACGAAATAAAAAGTGCCTTCCTTTTCTGCACCAACTTTGTCAAATGTAGAAATTTCCAGTGCTTAAAAATTCAAACTGGTCATTCTTTCCACTGTATTACAGCCTGGGAGGTGAAGGGTCTGTCTAACGTAACTACCCAAGAGCTTAATTTCAGTTTGAAAAGGGAATTCTGCAGTGGTATTGAATTCCTTAGAAATGGGTGTGCTCAGTTTCTAACTCTTTCCAAAGCTTGTGCATCTGACAATGGATGTGGCCGGGGCAGGATCTCCTGCCTCCAATTTCAGTTCAGCAGTTCATTTCTCTTTTCTTGTGTAACCCTTGTGAGGCAAGTTTCTGCTTTTGAGAGTTCACATTTCTGGTTTTTCCCTCCTAACTTAACTACTCTGTGTAGTGGTGCATTGTTTTTTGTTTTTTGGGTTTTTTTTTCCTCCTAAAGAAAAAATATTTTCTTAAAACACATGGATGGCATTTATATATTTCTTTCTTGTTTAATAATTAACTTCTTTCAAATTGAACAGGGTATCTAAAGCTCTTCTGTCCTTGTAACTTGTGTCTCATCGCAGAGTCAGGTGTTTGCATTTTCTACAGCTTCCCCATTCCAAACAGGATAGATACCTGCTGTTGCTGTTTATGACCAAATACCATGTTTGCCCCAAACCCACAGCTGGGCCCTGAGGAAGCTGGAAATTGAAGACTGGTGTCTGCATAATTCAGTTCCAGGGTCCTTCCTCTTGCATACTCATCCCTCCTCCACGCCTTGATTTGGACATTTGCTTTCCTCCATGTAGACCTCATTTTCCTCTTGTGCAATATGGGCATATTAGCCCCCGTGCAGGCTTGTTATGAGAGCAGTGATAAAGTATAGTAAGTTTGCCTAGCACAGTGCCAGGCACTAAGTGGACTCTGGAGAAGTGATAGCTATTTTTATTAATGACGACCTATCTCATTATAGCTGTCAACATCATTATCTATTGAGGGAGTGAGAGGTTTCAGGAGAGATTGTTGAGGGGTATTATTTGTTTCCATTATACAGAGTTATCTAATCTGATGTTCATTTTGCTTGACTATATTTTGTTCTTTGGTATAATTTGTGTTATAGCCGTTCTGGACTAATTTAAACCGGAGTCCATGATTTTGTAGGCAGTCATTTCTTCCTTTAAAACGTTCAGTCCCATTCCATTCATTTAGAATGAGGTCAGTTGAACTCTTCTGCATTTTTGTGATGGGCCTTTCTTCCTTTTACTTCTTGGCCTTAGGCCGATGGATCTAAGCATCTCAGGTGAGGGAGGAAGCAAAACCTCTGGCAGTATTATGCTCAAAAAATTGGGCATATGTCCCAGGCAGTATTTCCATTATTAGAATTCTCCTTTTTCTCCTTTAAATCTTGTCTCCTTGCTCCTTTCTATGTTTCTTTAACCACAAAACAGAACAACAACAACAACACACATACACTCTCTTTTTAATGGCTTCTTAAATTTAACACATTTTAAGTGCTTTTTAACACATTTTTTAGTCTTTGTTTTTTCTCTCTCTCATTAAAAAGTGAAGCTAGAGTGACCTCTCCTTATCAGCAATGGATTTTGTTTAAAAAGTAAGAAAGAAAGAGCTTGTGACCTTTGGTTGACTTCCAGAATGATCTTTAGGCCACCATTTTTCAGTATGGGTGACAGCCTGTCATTGGGTCATGAAGTCAGTTTAGTGTGTCCAGACTGACTTTTTTTTTTTTTTTTTTTTAATGGAGGGGAAGAGAATAGACCAGAACATAAGAGAATAGAAAAAGAAAATATAAGAATCTATTGTATGTATAAAAATAACAAGGGATGAAAGTCAGCTGCTATTTTGTGAAACTTTTGTTTCAGTTATATAACATATATAAACATGCACATGTATGTGTATATGTGTAATGTGCTGTGATGTAAAAAGGATTTCTTAACTGTGGGTCAAAAAAGCTCTGGGGGGCCCCTGGGTGGCTCAGTAGGTTAAGCCTCTGCCTTCTGCTCAGGTCATGATCGCAGGGTCCTGCGATCGAGGCCCGAGGCCCGCATCGGGCTCTCTGCTCAGCAGGAAGCCTGCTTGCTCCTCTCTCTCTGCCTGCCTCTTTGCTTACTTGTGATCTCTCTCTGTCAAATAAATAAATAAAATCTTTAAAAAAAAAAAGCTCTGGGGCGCCCAGTTGGCACCGTCAGCTGAGGATTTTGGCTCTGGTGGTGAGCTCAGGGTTGTGAGATCAAGCACCACATGGGCCCTGGGCTCCACATGGAGTGGACTTGAGATTCTCTCCTTCTTTTCTCCCTCCGCCTCCCCCTGCCCCTCACACTCTCTGGGGGGAAAAAAAAGCTAGGAAACCACTGCTATGGTTGCATTTGTCATGGGTGAGTTAAAAAAAAAAAAAAAAAATATATATATATATATATATGTTTCATATATATATATGAAAAAGCAATTATCTGGAGGCTGTTTAATTGGATAAAACCCCTTTTTCCCATGAAAGAAAACTGGGCCTTTTAACTGTCCAGCCTTTTATTGAAGGAAGGCTTTGACTGCTGGTCTGGCTTGCTCCGTTTTTGTTAAGGTCTTTGGGTAATGAGCCTATTGTGTCTCTCCTTTTTTGGTTTCCTGCTCTCTCTTCTCTAAGTGGACCCTGGAAGCCATTCTGGCTGTTGGAGCAATGGCCGAAGTTTTTATTCAGCAGAGACATCTGCAGCATACAGTTTTGTGACTGCTGCCAGAGTTTTAAGAAAATTGCAGTTTGGGGAGAAAGTCAACTCTCTAACCAAGATAAAATATCCAGTTCTTTCTTCCCCCTGGTGGTGTAGCACTTATATTATCATTCCTCCTGATATAATTACAGAATTGGTTTTTGTTTACTCGCATGTGGATTTTTAAAAAATCACCTATGCTCCTAAACCTATCTAAATTAACATGTTACTTTAAGGATTAGAATCTAGACAATGGTACAGAACTTTCAATTCAATCCCATATCTCTAGAAGAGATAGCATTGTTTTTTTCCCATTCTAAAACAAAAAGACATCTGTGTACTATGCACCTAATACTGTGTTTTGTGATTTATTCTTTTCTGAATAATTAAAATATTTGTGTGTGTGTGTGTCTTTTTTATCACCTAAAATTATCCAAATAACATAACTTAGTTTGTCAGTCATTAAGATGGCATTCCAAGAGGGTTAGTTTGGAGATGTGTGAACCTGATTGTATTCAGAAGTAATTAATCAATGTCAATGAGTATTTTTTTGAGTACCTGTGGTGTGCTTAGCAAATAAGAGGGAAGTTCCTAAAGAATTGCTTTAAGTGAAAGATGAGGCGCCTGGCTCAGAAGGACCTACCTCTCATTCATCTCTGTAAACATCTTACTCTGCTGTATTACTGGGCTCGGTTGTCTGCCTAAATCTAATTGGGAAAGCAAGACTTGTCATATGAAATGAAAAGAATAATTAAATGCCATCTCTAATGATACTTATTCTAAATTCTCTAGGAATTTGAGGTAGAGAGTGAGCAGAGTCAGGTAAGATAGCGGGAGGACAGAGGAAGTAGAGTTATTGAGTCTTGAGCCTTTTTCAGCATTCCGATGGGAAGGATGGAGAATATTCCAACAGTGGGGAAATCCAGACAAATGCGTAGAGGCAGGGAATATCAGAGTGGAGCATGAAGGAGGCACTACTGAGGGTATGTTCTGAGGAACTGTGAAAAGTAAGGCTGGGTATGTTGGGTGGGGACATGTATTTTTTTTTTTTTAATTGTTACTAAAATTTTTTTTTTTCCAGTGTTTCAAGATTCATTCCCCATTCCCCACACCCAGTGCTCCACGCTTTAGGTGTCCCCAGTACCCACCACCAGGCTCTCCCATCCCTCCACCCCCCTCCCTCCAAGTCCCTCAGTTTGTTTCTGTGTTCAAAGTCTCTGTTGTTTTGTTTCCCTCCCTAGATTACCCTAGTTCCCATTTGCTTTC
>PITA01020681.1:0-34369 GCA_004023965.1 Spilogale gracilis | reverse complement strand
CAGAAAAGAAACCAGCAAAAAAGTCTGAGGAGCCTTTTGGTAGTGGGAATCCTTAAAAAATGTCTCTCCGTGAATCTATTTGTGAAGTCCCTAGTCCAAGTGTCTGGCACTTGGTGAAGGACCTCTGGGGTCAGAAGGGGCATTCTATAAAGGGTAGACCTTTCTACCTAATTACTCCATCTCCTGAAGGATCTGATACCCGCTTGGAAACTGGGGAGGTAAACAATTAGTAAATTCTCCGCAGAGCAAAACAAGAACTCTTCTTCCTCCAGCGTCGCCCAAAGAGCTGTGGATGTAAGCGTCCCACAAGCTGCTCGCTCAAATCAAAGGTTACTGCAGAAACGACCAGTGGGCAAGGATCCAAGCAGCTTGGCTGACTGGGACAGGGTCGGGGGGCCGGGGTTGGGGGGGAAGAGCGCGTCCTGACACGCAGGCAGGCGCGCGCCCGCCAGGGGAGATTGGGAGCGCGCCGGGTCCCCAGTCCTTCACCGCGCTCTTCACTTCACTGCCACCTGCTCCTCTCTCCGGTATCTGCGTCCCCTCGGATCCTTCTCTCCTTCCAGCAGCTCCCCTCGCCAGCCCCAGCCTCAGCCTCAGCCTCAGCCTCAGCCTCAGCCAGCTCCCCCGGCCGCCTACGCCCTCTCCTCACCGTCCCAGCAGCTGGCCGGACTGTGCGTCAGGGGGTGGGGCCAGAATGCCGCTCACGCTAGGCCCCGCCTCCGCGCCGAGGCCCCGCCCCCTCTAGCCGAAAAGGGGCGGGCCCGGCCGGTGCTCGGTCCAGAGTTTTCTCACTCTCCGACCGACCAGTCCCTCCGCCGTTGAGTTCTTGCCCTTACCCCGGGCCCTCTCCTGCCCCACGAGCGGACGCAGCGGGTCGAGGCAGGGCGTGCGGGGCGCCATGAAGGGTAGCTGCCTGATAGGCGCCGTGGCGGAGGGGCTGGCCGGCTGAGGGCCCGCGCCGGCCGAGGCATGTGGACCCCCGGCGGGAGCCTGCTCCAGGCACTCCCCCGGCTTCTGCAGCACGCCGCCTTCCAGGGCCGAACCGAGCTGCCGGCCCGCTGGGCCCTGCCGCGGGCAGCGGGCGGGGACGACGCGGCCGGTCACCTCCCCCGCGGGGGCGGGGCGAGCGCGGCGGCGGCGGCGGCGGCTGCCTCCGGCGCCCTGCTAGGCGCCTATCTGGAGCGCCACGGTCCGCCAGCGGCCTCGGAGCTGCCGGCGCCGGGCGGGGCTTTGGCGGGCGGCCCCGGGAGCTGCAGCGGCGGCGGCGTGGTGGTCGGCGTGGCGGAGGTGAGAAACTGGCGCTGCTGCTGTCTCAGCAGCACCTGTTGGTGCCGGAGCCTCGTGCTAGTGTGCGTGCTGGCCGCGCTGTGCTTCGCTTCCCTGGCCCTGGTCCGCCGCTACCTGCAGCACCTCCTGCTCTGGGTGGAGAGCCTCGACTCGCTGCTGGGTGTCCTGCTCTTCGTCGTGGGCTTCATCGTGGTGTCGTTCCCCTGCGGCTGGGGCTACATCGTGCTCAACGTGGCCGCCGGCTACCTGTACGGCTTCGTGCTGGGCATGGGACTGATGGTGGTGGGCGTCCTCATCGGCACCTTCATCGCCCATGTGGTCTGCAAGCGGCTGCTTACTGCCTGGGTGGCCGCCAGGATCCAGAGCAGCGAGAAGCTGAGCGCCGTTATTCGCGTCGTGGAGGGAGGAAGCGGCCTGAAAGTGGTGGCGCTGGCCAGACTGACCCCCATACCTTTTGGGCTTCAGAATGCAGTGTTCTCGGTAAGTGGTGTCCCGCTGCCCCCTATTCCTTTCCAACTGTTTTCCAGCGGCCTTCTGACGGCCCTGGGAGGGCGCTGCATGAGAGAAATGCCAGCAGAGAAGTGACATTGACAACAGAAGTTAGAATCACTTTGCGTTGCACGCTGAGAAATCTCAGTACAAATAAAAGATAGTAAGTTGGGGCCTCAGACCTGGTAGAGAAAGAACTACTCTTTTTTGGCATATGAATGTGATTGAAAATGAAAAGTCCTTTTAACTTCCAGGAGAGATGAATGAAAACGTTCATTTTAAACGTTTGTCATCTTATTTCTGTAGCAGCTTTGGCAACAGTCAGGGAGTGAAGGTTTCACATTCCTAGCTCTCTCTCTTGCCTGCAAAAATGCATCCAGGGTTTTGACTCAAGTTTTTTAACCACATGGGGCTGAAGGAAGTGTTTGGATAAACATTGGAGGGAGTCGCTTCAGACTCGGTATTATAGTCTCCTAAAACTTGTAATAGGCCTGTTTTTTACGAAGTAATTTGCTTTAATACAATGCAAAGGGGGGAAATCCTCCTGTTTATTTTTCTTTGGAGGAACTGCATTTTGAAATCATTAGGTAGGGGATAAGACAAAATAGGAGAGGTAACCTTTTGCCCTCTGAGCATATATTTTTCTTTATACACACATTCTACACTCTGCTTTGTATTCGTATGTTCTGCTTATCCTATTTAGTTTTGTTTAGCTCAGTGCAACTGACTGAGGAATAGAAATACTGCTAGTGAAGAGACCATCTGCCTGGAAGAAAGGAATCTGGTCTTTACAAACTTCCTTACTTTGGAACACATCACTAACCCTATCTGTCCGATTTCCTCTTTTCTAAGGTGAAGGGATTGAACTAGATTTCTGAGTTCCCCAAAGTCAATGATTGTAAACTACAAAGAGTTCATATAGTGATTTCCAGGAACTCAACCCTTCAGCTTGACTTAAATAAAACTGAGTATCAAAGTAAAAAGATAACAGCACTCAAAACTATAGGGATAGATGGTATTTTATGTTAGTGATTCTGATACATTGTATTGTCCAAAAATAAATTATTGTTAGTCTCTAGAAACTTTCTCCTTTTTTATTAAGAATAATTCCAACTGCTGATTCCTAAAAGATAAAAATTGTTATTTTTAGGAGTGTGGTACCCTTTTAAGAACCAAATATCTCTTGTTTATTAGTTTGAATAATTTTTATCACCACGAATTACTTTCAAACTTTAACAAGCTGTAATCACTGGGATAAAAAATTTGAATAAACTCACAGTTTATCTAAAAAAAAAAGTATAATTCTAGCCATCCTACCATTTTTGTGATGAAATTAAGAATTTTCTTCCTTCTAAATGCCTTTTGCAAATCTCATGGTGATGTTAATTAACAGCAACAATGACTAGAAAGGCTTAGGAGGCATGGAAATAGATAAGGGTTTTTTTTGTAGAGAGAAGGTTTGGTGTTTATGGCGGTTTGATATGTTTTTTTCCTTAAATTTTCCCTTTCTATAACAACCTATAGTATTAAGTATAAACATGAACTTTGATCCACCCTTGGCTAAAATAGATCTAGTGTTCTAAGACTTCGGAAGAGGGTTGGGACTAAGGAACCTGAATAGTTTCCTTCTATTAGTTTGCTTGCTTTATTCTCCAGTATAGCTTGTATACTTGTGCCTTTTCTTGTTCACTTACTGTGTGCTTACTTCTGTAAGCTCTTTCCAAATATTATTTCTAATCTTTATTTATTTAAAGATTTTATTTATTTGACAGAGAGAAACACAGCCATAGAGGGAACACAGCAAGGGGAGTGAGAGAGGGAGAAGCAGGCTTCCCGCCAAGCAGAGAGCCCGGTGTGGGACTCGATCCCCGGTCTCTGGGATCATGACCCGAGCCGAAGGCAGTTGCTTAACCAACTGAGCCACCGAGGCGCCCCTACTTCTAATCTTTAAACCAGCCCTACAAAATGTATTTATGCATATAGTGTAGACTTGTTTAACAGTTTAGAGCACAGAACTAGTGCTCTGGAGTCCTACTGTCTACATAGAATCTGTGGACATTGGTCTGGTTGCTTATCCTCTCTGTGGTCAGTTTCTTATTTGCAAAATGGGAAAAGAAAAGGTACCTACTTCATAAGGTTATTGAGATAATCACATAAAATAAATACATGCAGTAGAACCTGGCTTAACAAACATGTGTTCTTTTTTGTCACTATTACTATTGTTATTACCCAGGGTCACCTGGGTACTAAATAAATGGTAAAGTGAAACTCTGCACTATGGTTTGATGATAGGGTCTCAACCCATGACTGTGTTTCTTCATTGTATATTTAGTAGCTATTGTACTCCTGAGATATAATGAGGATTCATTATATATTTATTAATTAAAAATGAGACAGTTTTGGAGTGCCTGGGTGGCTCAGGCAGTTAAATGTTCAGTTCTTGGTTTTGGCTCAGGTCCCTAATCTCAGGGGTCTGGGCCTGAGCTCCTTGTCCTCTTCCGCACTCAGCAGGGAGTCTGCTTGATTCTCTCTCCCTCACCCTCTTCCCCTCCTCTCTTTCTACAATAAGTGAATAAAATCTTTAAAAATAAGTAAGACAGTCTTTTAAAATGTTTTTTAACATATTAAATATATGAATAAGAAGTTATACTTTGTGCTTGGAAAAAATTTAAGGTAATTATGTAGTTGAAACTGCACTTGACAAGAGACAGCTCTTATGTTGGTGCTGTGGGGTCAAGAGCAAAGGAAAAAAAGGGAAATGGTCTCATGAAAAAGATATTATTAGCAAAACAGAGGCTTAGCCCTCTAGGGACTTGGTCAGGGTCACTCACCTACCAAGTGGGGAGCTGAGGTTTGATACCAGGATGGGCCGATACGATGTGTCACATTATACTATTTTTACTTATAGCCATAAGTAGGGTGGGTTATAGGGCCAGTGGATGGAGTCTGTTACATTTTATTGTTTTTGTTTGTAACAATTTGCTTATTAGCTCTTTCAACCAAAACAGTTTACTGAATTCACCCAGGATATGTGGGTGAAAAAAAAGCTTAGTTTAGGCTGATTTTTGTTTTAGTCTGACTTTCTCTTTTGTTTTCTAGAACTTCATTTTATCTCCACCCTCCCTACCCCCATACTCCTTTGACTGCCTACAGCTGCCCACTTTCCAGGCATATTTCCCTTCCTATCTTTTAAAAGATCCACCCCTCCTTTTTTCTCTATTCCATTAAGAAAACTCATTTTCTTAATGCCCATGATTAAAGGCGTTTATCTGAGCTTATGATAAAGAGGAAGTGAGGTGTAGTGGTCCATGTGAGGCATAGGCTTTGGAAATAGTCCTTGATTAGCCCATGCTAAATTATGAGGGTTAAATAAGCTAGTGTAGTCAAGGCTTTAAGTATTGCCTGGCATATAGTCAATTCTGTCATTGTTAGCAATTATTATTATTAGTGGTGCAGTTAGTGGTATTTACATTTTAGACGCAGGAGATAATTGTAAAGGTTAATTTTTTTTTTTTTTTAAGATTTTATTTATTTGACAGAGAGAAACACAGCCAGAGAGGTAACACAAGCAGGGGGACTGAGAGAGGGAGAAGCAGGCTTCCCGCCGAGCAGGAAGCCCGATGTGGGACTCGATCCCATCACTCCGGGATCATGACCCAAGCCGAAGGAGTTGCTTAACCAATTGAGCCACCCAGGCGCCCCTGTAAAGGTTAATATATAGAAGAAGGAAAGGGGCTCTCTTTTGCTTTGTGTCTATTATTAACCATATTTCTTTGCTTTTTCCATGTATGATAAAAAGGGATAAGCAAATGGACACCTCCTGTTTTGAACTGTTGAAATAAAAGTACATATACTTTATAGTATCAATTAGATAATAAATATAATTTCCCTTGTACATAAATTTTTTTCTTTTAAAAAATACACCTATTTTTTTTTGTTTGTTTGTTTTTTGCCGGGAAATAGTTAAAGCTCCCTGCTTTTAATGTAATCTTGTACCTGTAGTGATTACTGCCTATGAAGACAGATTGACAGACTTATAGTTTGTGCATATTTCTTAGTATTGTTCTTATGTGGACACGTGTCTAGGATGAGCATTTCTTACAGCTCTAGTCAGGACAGGTTAAATTATGCTGTCCTAGAAACCCCCAAATTTCAGTGAGCTAGAAAGTAGAAGTTTGCTTACCTTTTGATACAGATTCAGGTTTAGCTTGGCTTGGGGAAGGAGCAGGGAATCTTTACTTTAAGATTACTTTTACCCTGGGATCCAGATGGCTGACAGAGCCACCATCTTCCACTTGGTCACCGTGAGATGGTAAATTGCACGCTGGTTTTTAAAGTTTTCACCTGGAAATCATCTCACTTTTTACTGGCCTGAACAAGTTAACCTGGCCAGCAGTCACTTCAAAAGAATCACGCAGGTGCCAGGAAGGAGCTAGAACTGGGGTGTTTGGCAGCAGTCTTCATGACCCTGTCACTTGATTGCCTCCTTTCTGTCTCATCCCCACAACAAATCATTGGCCACGTCCTGTGGATGCTTCCTCCTGAGCACGTCTGTTTGACCTCCTACCATTACTCTGCTTCAGGTCTCTTGGCCTTCCACTTGGTCTCCTTGCCTCTGAGCCTAGGATTTCCAATTTTTTCTCTCTCCAGAAAGGTCTTTCTGAAATGCAGGTCTGATCTGCAGGAAACTCTCAAATTGGTTTTCTTTTCCCCTCAGGATAAATTCCAAACCCTTATAGCATACATACCTCTGTACCCCATCTCTTGCCATTCCCCACTTACTAAATCTTTGATGTATTAACTTCTTTACTCCTCAGCATTCTAGGAAGTACACAAGATATTTCTGATTCAAACAGTAAATCCTGTCTGTAGCTTTGAAACTTCCAGTTACCCTTTTTCCTTTCCTTTTCCAGAGACCCCACGGCCTGTAAAGCTTAAGATACGTCTTGCCTGGGGCACCTGGGTGGCTCAGTGGATTAAAGCCTCTGCCTTCAGCTCAGTTCATGATCCCAGGGTCCTGGGATCAAGGCCCAAGTCAGGCTCTCTACTCAGTGGGAAGCCTGTTTCCTCTGCTCTCTCTGCCTGCCTCTCTGCCTACTTGTGATCTCTCTCTATCAAGTAAATAAAATCTTAAAAAAGAAAAAAAAGATACATCTTGCCTGGTACTAAAGAAAAAGTTTGCCTTAGGATTTCAGCAGTGACTCTAATAAAATAGCCATTAAGCCTGAGCCCCTGCAACTGTAGGAAGAGGCCCCTAAGCTCTCCTATATAGCTTACTTTCCTGTATATTTAACAAAATTATCTTTTTGAAAACAAAAGCAGTAGGTATGTGGGTACTGTAACTGGAATGCACACAAAGTAGAAATGAGTAAATTTGAAAGTGCAAGGCCTGTCCTCATCACCCCGGCTCACTTGTCAATGGAACTGTTTTAAAGAATTATGTATTAGCAAACTGCTAATTACTTTGGTTATTTTTATGAGCCCATAATAGGTGAAAAACAGCAACAGAAAGATTTCCTGCTGGTTTTGGGAGGGGCAGGGAGCTATGAAACTGGTATATTAACTAAATGACAGCAAAAAATGATCAAGGACGAACTTGAAGGTAATCTAATGAATTTTCCTCAGGTTTGCACTGAGTAATCAAGAGAAGGAAAAGCTTTAATAATTTAGTCCACAGTCAAACTGAAATTTAATTTACAATTTTTAAGTTTTTGACAGGCTCTTGATCGTAAGACCACAAGTATGATAAAGCCTTAGTTAGCCTCATGGACTCTTTGGGGACCAGTAGTTCTGTCTCCACTCCTGTGTGACTTTGGTGAAATCATTTAATGACTTGGTCCCCAATCATCTTATTTTTAAGAGGAGAGGTTAGACAAGGTCTTATAGTTTGCTTTTAAACGAAGGCAAATGTTCTGAACAACAATTTAACATCCCTCTTTATTTTAACAGTTTGGTGATAATATGTTTTATAAAAATGTTTTCTTATCCTAATTGTAGCTATAATCGTAGAGGCAGATATAGGTGATGGATCATGATACTTGTCACTGAACCAACGTATCTAATGATCATTTCTTCTCACTATTAAGGTATACTGATTCACTGCCTGTAGTACAGTTTAGATGGGATAGGAAAACGGAGATCAGTATGTGTTTTGAAGGACCTTGGAGTCTCTGAAAGATCAGATGGCCAACTTAACAAACGTGATGCCACCTCAGCCCACATCCTTTGGCCTCACAATACCACTGAGTCCAGTTGGCCATTACTTTGCCCCTTTTTGTGCCCCTTCAGTTACCTCATTAGTTTCTGTGTTTTTCATGCCTCATCTGTGGGCTTACAATTCACAAATCAGTGTATCCTAGTAACATACAGTATGTCTTATTGTCCCTTATCTAGATTAAAAAAATTCTTTAAAAGCAAATGGGTTTTATTAAAACTTATTTCAACAGTATTTGTTTAGCAGTGTTCATTGTAAAAATTGAAAAGTATAAAAGAAAAGTAGAAGAAATTGAAAAGTATAGAAGAAAAAGTAAAGAAAACAATCATTAACATTTTAGTGTTTATTTTTGTAGTCTTTGCATTAATGGATGCTTATGCTTTGCTTATATAATGTGAGTAAATGTTATAAATGATTCTGTGACTTTTTTTCTGGATGTAATGGGCATTTTGGTCATTACAAATGGTACAGAATGACTTAAAATGGATACAGTCAACAATGGTATTCTGTCTTTGTGTCTTTATCCCT
This sequence comes from Spilogale gracilis, assembly GCA_004023965.1. Taxonomy (NCBI): domain Eukaryota; kingdom Metazoa; phylum Chordata; class Mammalia; order Carnivora; family Mephitidae; genus Spilogale; species Spilogale gracilis. The sequence continues at coordinate 25,851 of PITA01020681.1, read as the reverse complement.
GCTGACAGCTGGGTCTTATGTATAGAAGGCTTTTGATAAATTTTGGGGGGGTGAGTAAAAGTAATAAGCTTATAGGTTTTTTACTCTATAAATAAGATCTTTTTGTGTTCCAGAAAGTATGTGCGATAAAGTGTGTGTGTATTTTTTTTTCCTGGGGAGGAAAAAGGTTTAGAGTGTGTGTGTGTGTGTGTGTATGTGTGTGTGTTCATATTAATCTGATTCTCAAATGGATCAGTGACCCCTAAAATATTGACCATCAAAAGCAGTTCCTAATTTAGGTACATCAAACTAACGGAAAGGTCTGTGTATATGAAGATGGCCTCTGCTTTGTAGGCAGACTTACTGACCATATAACTATCTTTGTAGAAGCCTCTGCATTGAAGGCCTCTTGGGCTGTTGGAGTGGGTGTCTCTGAGCCTCTGCCTTGTCTTTTCTTTAAGTAGCAAGACTTTTCCCGGTACTTTCACAGGTGCTGCTTAATCAGAGGGTCTCAACTTTGACATTTGGTTGACCTCAGAGGTTACTGGAAATGCTTTTAGTGTTCATTCAATATTCACTTAATAAGAAACTGGTAGGTACCAGATCTGAGCCCAGTGCTCTTCTAGATGCCAGTTATAGCCATGAACAAGGCAAAGTTCATCCCAGATCCTTTAAGGTGCTTGCAGTGTAGTGGAGAAATAACATTCTAGGTATAGTATGGCATAAATTTTGGTGATAACTTTCATATATAACATTATTTCCTTCTGGAGATGGGGGAAGGTATCCTCAGTTTCTGAACAACTGATTACAAGTGGACTTTACTGGGACGCCTGGGTGGCTCAGTTGGTTGAGTGATTGCCTTTGGCTTGGGTCATGATCCCAGAGACCCGGGATCGAGTCCCACATCAGGCTCCCTGCTCGGCGAGAAGCCTGCTTCTCCCTCTCTCACTCCCCCTGCTTGTGTTCCCTCTCTGTGTTTCTCGCTGTCAAATAAAATCATTAAAAAACAAACAAACAAACAAGTGGACTTTACATCTTTACCTGTTTATAAACTGGCAATTAATTACAAGTCTCCACATTTATAAACAATTTTGATATTGGTACCGTCAACATCCACTGAACATATATTTAGCACCTAATATATAGTAGGCATTGTGACTAGAGACACAATGAAGAACAAGAAAGGTCCTTTTCTTTTTTTTTTTTTTTTTTTTAAAGATTTTATTTATTTGACAGAGAGAAACACAGTCAGAGAGGGAACACAAGCAGAGGGAGTGAGAGAGGGAGAAGCAGGCTTCCCGCCGAGCAGGGAGCCTGATGTGGGACTCGATCCCGGGTCTCTGGGATCATGACCTGAGCCGAAGGCAGTCGCCCAACCAACTGAGCCACCCAGGCGCCCCAAGAAAGGTCCTTTTCTTCACAGAATTTCTAATCTGGGGAAGAGGTGAAGGGCAAACAGATGGTGAAATCTTTAGTCACTGTCTAGCATGAGGGGCATGGGGATGGTCTAGTGTCCTGTGGGAAAAATTGAAAGCTGTTCTTAATGCAGACCAGGGAGCTCAGGGGAGGTTTTCTAGAGACGTCCATGACTGAGTAGTAAAAGACAGTTTAGAACTTTTGCCCAAGTAAGAGGAGTGGGAGGAAGGATATGAGTTTCTTGCCAGAAGGAACATTGTGCAAAGGTCGAGAAGGAAAAGAAAGCAAGGAGTGTTCTAAGAATAAGAGAATTTTGATGTGCCTGGAACATAATGTGACATGAAGCATGAGATAATCAGAGTTGGGGTCGTGAAGCACATTTCCTGTGGAAGTGAACCTGAACCATATTCTGATGGCAGTGGGAAAGAGTTAAAGCAGGATTAGATACAGATTTTTAAAAGATGTCTGCAGGATTTAGCATAGGTGGTGAGTGCTGGTAGGTCGCTACTCCATGTCCAGACTAGAGAGGAGAGACTGAATAGGAATAGAATAGACAGTAGGTGCATTTCTTAGATATTTAGAAAGTGGCATTGAAAGACAGGGCAGATGAGACGTGGGAATGAGGGAGGAATGAGATGTGTGCCTGACTTCTGAGGTGTCTAGCTAGGAAAACTGAGACTGGGCATATGGGGAGAGGTATTTTGGGGAGGGAAGGAAAAGGAAGGGGGAATGGGCAGGTAATGTTTTTTCTTATACTGGTTTTGAAAAAAAAATTTTTTTAAAGATTTTATTTATTTATTTGACAGAGAAACACAGCCAGAGAGGGAACACAAGCAGGGGGAGTGAGAGAGGGAGAAGCAGGCTTCCTGCTGAGCAGGGAGCCTGATGCGGGGCTAGATCATGGGTCTCCGAGATCATGACCTGAGCCGAACGCAGTCGCTTAACCAATTGAGCCACCCAGGTAACCCTGGTTTTGAAATTTTTATATTTCTGGAAGTGAAAACTATAGTTTTCCACCCACCCCTGCTCAATCAGAAATCTCCTCCCCAAAAACTTAACTAGGGTTGACCGGAAGCCTTACTAATAGCATAAGTAGTCCATATGCAAATATTTTTATGTTATTGTATACAAATAACATATTATCTACTGTTTTCTTATAGTAAAGTAAGCTAGAGAAAAGAGAATGCCATTAAGAAAATCATAAAGAACAGAAATACCTTTACAGGAGTGTACTGTCTTTGCTGGAAGAAGTCCATGTCGAAGTGGAACTGTACAGTTCAAACCTTTGGTGTTCAAGGGTCAAGTGTAGTTGCCATTTGCAACTGTTTCTGAAATATCGATAGTATTTTGGGGATATGTATAAATTCAATAAAACACATAGTTTACCAATAAATAGTAATTAGATGAGGAGATTAAACTACTCATTTTCACTTCCTTTTGCCATTCCTTTCTTAAAAATTATTTTGGGGATTCATGATTTTTTTCTATAGAATATTATTAAATATATTTTTAATTGGAATTTGCCATAATTGCAACTTTGTCAATAAAACAACCAAGAAAATTTAGGAAAGTATAATTTGCTGAAACTAATATTAGATTTACAAAACTGTGGATGAAATTTGAGTTCTTCTGAATACAGATTCCCTTTATATTCTTCATTAGATCTATGTCAAGATATTCTGTGTAAAAATTACATAGTCTCTTAGTGGATTAAATTAAAGCCAGTAAAGCCATTGTATAAATAGCTGGAAACTGAGGCAGTGGAAGGGTTGCCTGGGGAGCTGTATTTTGTGCCATGTCGGAGAGGACAGCAGGCCCTGGGTTCCGGGAGCATCTGAGTGATCCATCTGAAGATAGAGGTTCTCTTACTGTTGGCCCCAAAGATCAGTCAGCTCTTGCTCTTCAGAGTTAAGCATTTTTCTTTTTCTTTTCTTCTTCTTCTTCCCCTACCCCGCCCCCAACCTTGGATGGGCTCTTTATTTTCAGGATCTATTTGATATAAGGTCATGTTCTACATTAACCCATACTGACCCAGAGAAATGAATTCCATCTCCAAGGAAAGCACAGTATCTCTGGGAAGAAGAATGAATATGCCTCTTCGGTCCTTCTAGAATATTACATAGGAAGATGGCAATCAAGTAACCACTCACTGTCCCTCAAACTCGTACTCAAGTATTTATGATCACAGAGACTGAGCAAGAGGAAAACATGACATCCTAGGTTGAGATTTCTAGGAGTTCTCTGGAGTAGCAAAACAATCTTGAGCCAAGATCCCAGGATGTTGTAGGCAGAAACTCCAATGAAGATATCCTAGACTCACATTTACTGTCTTTCTGGCAAGTAAGACAAGCAGACAGATTTTAAAGAAGTTGGTGGGTGAGAACTTATTGGGGAGAGAAGCTTGGATAGGTCTTTGTGGGAACAAGTATTCTAAATTTATTATGTTTTTTTAAAGAATGGAGCCAGACATAGATTCTCAATAGGATCTTAGCATATAGGAAGTGCTGTATTGGAATAATTTGGAATCTGTTTATCTTAATAAAGTTAGTAATAGCTGAAAAATGTGTGTGTATGTGATTGTGTTGCTGTTCTGGTTAAATTACTTGACACTCCAGTGTAAGTGTTTAAAACAATGAGAGAAAATTAGTTTTTTACTTTCTTTTGATATACAGCTTTTCAGAAAGGACATATATATAAACAATGATAATTGCTTTTTCCCTAGGATGGGGTTTTGTCATAAAATGTTTGGTGATATTTGATTTCTGCTTTAGACAAGGGTCTTCTCAAAGAATTGTGTTGTAGGATTATTTCACATTTATGAGATCTGTTCTTAACATCGCCATTTGGATATTACTGATTTCACATCTGAATGTCAATTTCATGGTTTTAAAAAAAAAAAAATATATATATATATTTAAAGATTTTATTTACACAGCCAGAGAGGGAACACAAGCAGGGGGAGTGAGAGAGGGAGAAGCAGGCTTCCCGCCTAGCAGGAAGCCTGATGTGGAGCTCGATCCCAGGTCTCTGGGATCATGACCTGAGCTGAAGACAGTCATTAACCAACTGAGCCACCCAGGCGCCCCTCAATTTCATGTTTACTTGGAGAAATTTTATTACATTTAAAGACTATGGACTGAAGTTTTGCGTTCTGACATATTTTGGAACTTAAGTATTTACATTAAAGACAACTTCAAAACCCTGTAATGTTTTATTATTAACTGCAATATAATAATTTTTATGATTCATTATTTTGTCTTATGTACTCATTTCATGCATTTGACATGTTTAAAGAAAAGTCTCTGTTGCTGTAAGTACCCCAAACTGACAGAGAAGCCTTTCTTCCTCTTACCTCATTCCTTGACTAGACTCTCCAGTGCTTTTCTGCTGGGTACAGACTTGTTTCCCTTTTCACCCCAGGGCCCTAACAAGTATCACCGTAAGGCCTGTCCTGTATAGGATTCCCTTGTATGTGCTCTCTAAACAGTCCAAACCCCACTGCCAACATTGGGGATACATCCTGTGCATATTGTGCCCCATTGTCCCTGTTCAGTCTCTTCCTAGAACACCTTAGCTTCCTCATCCCAACTGTCTCTGCTTGCCAAACCTGTATTTGGCTTTCAGAGTCCATTTCAAGTGCCTCTTTTTCCACATGGTTGCCCTTTGGCCTTTTTACCTGCAGCTAATATTAACCCCTGATTACTCTGTAACACTCTACATGTAGTCCTTCTCAAGAATCCCTTACTGCCTATTTTTGAGGTAGTGGTTGTGTCTTTGTCAGTGTGTAAATCCTTTGAGGTAGGAGTTCTATCTTACCTTCCGTCTCTTGCAGGCATCTACCAGAACATCTTGCATGAGCAGCCTGGAGTCAGTAATTGTTGAGTTAAATTGTTAACTTATCACAGTAGTAGTCTTTCCAAACCAGCAGTGGTGCATCTCGAGTTAATCATCAGTAAGTGGGGATGAATATAGCTTTACTGAAAATACAATTTACATGATTATTAGATTAGATTGGATTGTAGTTAGAGTAACTGTAGGTCACTCTTTTAAAATACCAGATCTTAACATTAGCAAAAAAAAAAGTTTGTGGCCAATAACTTTCTTGCATACTAGTAAACCTAGGTGGGGATAAAGAAAAGTTATTCTCAAAATCAATAGCAGTAGCAACAACAAAAACACAAGATAAGAAATGTAAAATATAAATGAAACCATCAAACTTTAGTAAGAAATGTAAAGATTTTGAGTAATTGCAGAAACATTCTGGATAAGAATATTGAATATTGTGTGGATTTCAGTTCTATCCAAATTAATTTATAAATCTACCATAGTACCAATATAAAATGTACTGATTTTTTTTGAATGACCAAATGATCCTAAAACATACCTTTAAAAATAAATACATATGAATAGTTATGGCAATTTTAAAAAAGAAGAGTGATGAAAGAATTTGCAGGATAGGGAATTCTTTGTCAGATATTAAGTCACAGTCTTTCCAACAATTTGGTTTCAATACAAGATTTAAGATGTCAGTGAAGATTATTAGAGCCCCACATAGACATTTTATATGTAATTACTTCATTTGTAACAAAGTAAACATCACAGATCATAGGAGAAGTTACTGATTATTCAATACGTAGTGCTAGGAAAATCGGCTTCAGGGGAGGGGGAGGAATAAGGCTATATCCTCACCTTTAATCCAGAAGGAATAAGTGGTAAATGTTAAAAAGGAAAATAGAATCAGAAAAGAAATACATGTTTAAAAAAAAAAAAACAGGATCTAAAAAGACCTAAAGCTAAAGGAAAAAAAAGGAAAAGTCAGAGGAAAAGATTGATAATATTTGATTATGTAAAAATTTTGAAACATTTGTATGTCAAAACATAAAATTAAAACATAAGGGAGACTTTAGTGAAAAATATTTGCCAAATATAATAGACAAAGGTTGCCCTTACTATATAAAGAGCTCTTATGAATAAATAAAACATTTAACGTTCCAGTAAAAATTGGCAAATTATGAACAAGGAAAGCCATAAAGAAATGCAAATAGGAAAATGTATATTTAAAACTAATATCAATATAAATTAAAATGTGTAGGATAAACAATCATGAAATACCATTTTTGCCTCATCAGACTAGGAAAGATTGAAATTTAATGCTTGGAGTTGGTAAGAGTAGATGAAACACACACATGCCTTATTTATTGATAGATACATAAATCAGTATGAACTTTCTGGGAAAACAGCTTTTACTATTGGAGCCAATTATTCTATTCCTAGTGATCTATCCTAAAATAATGGAGATACATATTGTATTAGTCATTTCTTCCTGTGTAACACTCCCAAACTGAGTGACTTAAAAATAAGCATTTATTATCTCACAGTTTCGGTGGGTTGGGAATTCCTGTGCAGCATAGCCAGGTGCCTCTGATTCAGGTTCTCTCAAAACCCTGCGATCTCAAGTGGCAGGCAAGACTATAGTTAAGGCATGGCTGGGGAAGTTATCTGCCTCCAGGCTATCTCAAGTGGCCTCAGGTCTTGCAGGTCTATGCAGGTCTTTGCTGCTGTAGGCTGAAGATAGTAGTTCCTTGCCACATGGCCCTCTCCATAGTGCTGCTTTACCACGTGGCTTGCCTGCTGTGGGGAGAGATGGAGGTCTGTTCTTTTTGTAACCTGATATTGAAGGGAACATCTCACTTCTGCTAGAGTCTGTTTGCTGTAAGTAAGCACCAGGTCCAAACCACGTTCTAGGGAAAAGATCACATAAGGACATGAATACCAGGAGATGAGTTTTGTTTTTGTTGGCATATTTTAGATACCCCTACACAGGTTAATATATGAAGGTTTTCATCAGTTTTTTTTTAATTTATAATAGAAAAAATATAAATAATCACTATAGACAAACATATAAGCAATTTGAATATTCCATAGCAGAAGAATGGTTAAATTGAGCTACATCCACACAGTGGTAGTATGATTGCATAATAATGATAATGTCTAGGCTTTTTGTAGCTACATATTGTATAAATGTTTCCTGATCTTGACAACAACCATGGAAGGTTGGTTATTATTCTCATTTTACAGATGAAAAAACTGATGCTTAGAGGCACAGTAGTTCATTGAATTCTCAGCACTGGCATGCCGTCATAGGGTTATCTGGCTTCAAAGCCAGGTAACCACACTGCCACTGAAGTATGCTTATGAAGATTATTAAATGACATGAGGAAGACTTGCAAAACTGTTTTTACACACTGATCTGTGTGGACACATTTTATTTATATTGAAGAAAAAAGATAGTCACAAATGTTGCCTGTCAGTGGTAGAATCATAGAATATTAAAATTTTTCTTTACATTCATTTCATTCAAAATCTACATTGTGCATGTATTCCCTGTATAATCATTTAAAAAAATTGGAATGCTTTGAAAAGTGTTTTAGCTCCCAGGAAAAAACTACTAACAATACTTGTACACACAGTTTTATGCAAAATTGAAATTTTACTTGATAATGAATCAATTCCTTTAATCTGCTCTTCTAGATTACTGATCTCTCCTTACCCAACTATCTGATGGCATCTTCGGTTGGACTGCTTCCTACACAGCTTCTGAATTCTTACTTGGGTACCACCCTGCGGACAATGGAAGATGTCATTGCAGAACAGAGTGTTAGTGGATATTTCGTTTTTTGTTTACAGGTGAGTTTAAGGCCAAGGGTTGTTGTTTATTGTTTTTTTTAATTCCCTTTTTCTGTGGCATTACTGATTTAAACCTAACAGATTACATTGAAAATAATTGAGGCAGATTTTTCCTTTTTATATCTTTCTTTGTTCTTTTAATTATACTTCATATTTTGACATTTACATTTTAATTGTGTGGATATATGGAAGTTTATGGAACTGACTTGATACTGAAAATTCTCTTTAAAAAGGGAATGACAAAAATAAGGTTCTTTTTGCAGTGATTTTCAAAGTCGTCACTCTATTTTGAGTTTTTGTGAAGTGTTAATACTATGTTTCTGAAGATAATTTTAGTGAGATTTGGTACAGTTGAGTTTTTATCTTTATCTTCAAATTACTAAACTCTCCAATTGGTATTTTTAAAAGTATTATACTGGCAATGTAAATTTTTTTCGGTACAATTTTATGTAAAACAAAATATTTTTTTTAAAGATTTTATTTATTTATTTGACAGCTCACAAGTAGGCATAGAGGCAGTTAGAGAGAGAGGAGGAAGCAGGCTCCCTGCTGAGCAGAGAGCCTGACACAGCCTGGATCCCAGGACCCTGAGATCATGACCTGAGCCAAACAGAGGCTTTAATCCATTGAGCCACCCAGGAGCCCCCCCCCCACTTTTTTTTAAAGATTTTATTTATTCATGAGAGACAGAGAGAGAGAGAGAGAGACAGATAGACAGACAGACAGACAGACAGAGGCAGAGGAAAAGCAGGTTTCCCCCTGATCAGGGAACATGATGTGGGACTCAATCCCAGGGCTCTGGGATCATGACCTGAGCCAAAGACCAAAACAAAATATTTTTTAACAAAGTATTGCTTTATAAAAAGCATCTGAAGTATTCCACTAAAAATTTAAATAAGATTTCTGTAATGGATTGTTATTGTCATGCAAATTATAATATAGTTTAAGGTACATATGATTACATATAAAAGGTTGATAAAAGAGAAAAATCCTGCTATGTAGGCATATTTATTCAGTTCCTTCAAATTGCAACAGGAAGAGTTAAAAAAATTCATTTCTTTGGTTGTGCTACATGTCCTTCCTGAGACTTACCAAAATATAAAATCACCACAATTTCTGATGATTTACTAACTTTTATTGAGATCTTTATATGCCATATATTTAAGCTCACTTATCCCTCCCAAAGGCCTAGAAGGTATGTACTTTTACTGTCTCCAGCCAGTTGTGTATATATCTCTTCCCAGCTCTGTGTTCAGTGACATCAACAGTGATAACTTGAAATTGATCAGGGCAGGAGTATTTATACCAAGGAAATGGCAGGTGCTCCAAATCAAGATTGCTGCCTCTGATCTCTAAGAGCTATCAGCACACCATTGGAGGATAATTTGTCTAAAGTCACAGCTGCAAGGGATAGAACCACGATATGAACTAAAGCTGTTGGCTCTGTGAACTATGCTCATAACTAAGACCGTAGTTTATTGAGCAGATAACATTGAGATAACCAGTATCTTATTTAGTTACTTAGTTAGGCAGAAGAATGAGACAACCCAATTCATATTTTATTTGTTGTAACTTTTTACATTATTTTTTTTTCAGTGTTCCAAGATTCATTGTTTATACCCCACACCCAGTGCTCCATGACCTCAATACCCACCACCAGTCTCACCAACCCCCAGCCCCTCCCTTCCAAGACCCTCTGTTTCTGAGTCCAGTTTCTCTCATGTTTCATCTCCCTCCCCAATTTACCCCACTTCCTATTTCCTTTTCTTCTCCTACTGTCCTCCATATTACTCCTTATGCTCCACAAATAAGTGAAACCATATATTGGACTTTCTCTGCTTGGCTGATTTCACTCAGCATAATCTCCTCCAATCCAGCCATGTTACTACAGAAGTTGGGTGTTCATCCTTTCTGCTGGAGGTGTAATATGCCAGTATCTTATTGATCCTTTAACTTGTTAGTTTTAATTTATATTGTTATTAAATATATGGTACCATATTAGAAATTTAGTGTTAACATTATTTTGTGTTTTTAAGGTACTATATTGTATATGATATGATAAAAAAAGCCAGAGTTGATTTTCTGTATGCTTATATAGTAAAGTTCAGTAAACAGAATAAGCCCAGGAATATTTATATTGAACTATAAATAAACCTTATCAATTAAATGGCTTGCTTCAGGAAAAATTTTGTAATATTTTTGACATTCAGGTAATCTTTTTTTTTTTTTTACTTTTTTTCTACAGAGTTATACATACACATACCCACACTCCTACATTCACACACACACACACACACACACACACACACACACAGATATTTTAAAGAAACTGAATCAGGGTGCCTGGGTGGCTCAGTTGGTTAAGCGACTGCCTTCGGCTCAGGTCATGATCCCGGAGACCTGGGATCAAGCCCCACATCGGGCTCGCTGCTCGGCGGAAAGCCTGCTTCTCCCTCTCTCACTCCCCCTGCTTGTGTTCCCTCCCTGGCTGTGTTTCTCTCTGTCAAATAAATAAAATCTTTAAAAAAAAAAAGCTGAATCTAGGTTTAGAGTTTTTATTATAGTTGGTTTATTTTTGTTGATGTAGTATGTTATTCACATATTAAACTTTTTATACATTATATCTACATGATAATTTGTGTTTAATTACCTTGAGATACTACAAGATTCTAACATACACTGCATTCTTAGATTTTTTTTAGTATTAATTTAAGTATATTTTGTTTTTCTAGTTTCCTGAAAATGAATAATCCATTTGAAATATCTTTCTTACCCTTTATATTTTATTTGAGTGATTAGAATTTGTTATTATTAGTAGATTTCCTAAGATTTTTCACTATTTGATACTTTATAATTTCTGAGCATCTTAGTAAATCATTCAGCTATAATTGATAGAGTTATAATAGAACAAAATAGTTTATGTATTTGTCAGTTGTGCTTCTAAAAATATAGGGTCTTCTTTTTATCCAGTGATTTCTTACCCCTTTGAGCTGACAAATTTAAGCTTAGCCTACTAGACGGGAAAAAAGGGCAAATAGCAGACATTTACGAAAAGAGCAATAATCATTGCAACAAAAAAAGTAAAGGGATATTTATGCCTCAGTTTTATTTATTGATGTTACTTATAGCTTAGTATATTTCAGAAAGGATTTAATTCAGCTTACAAAATATATAGAGGAGAATAAAACAAGAGGGAAAAGAAGTCATCTTGAAGGGGGAAGTACATAGGAAAAAAGGATGAAACTTAGGTGAAAGTTAGTAGTGTATGTATATTCACGTAGCTTTTCATATTTTCCTAGAAATAAGCCACAAATTTGCCTTTGAGCTTTATAGCCACCTAAGTAGAATTCAGTGTCTATAAATTTAAAACAATACAACATAGATGTTCAGAGGAAGGCACAACTATTTCTTCTACAAAAATACAACTTAGATTCTGTGAACTCCCAATTCAATTACTCTTTTCCATGCCCTATATTTTTCCATGTACCCACCAGCCAAAACCTTGGATGAGTCCAAGTTTTGACATGCTTTGCACCTGTTGTTTTCAGGAAGTCATACAGCCAGATTGGTAATATTTAATTTATCATTGCAAACCTTCTGCTGGTTTCTCAGCATTGCCCCATAGCCCAACTGTTTCCTTTGTCTTCCCACTCCCCCATTGCCTCAATGACTTACTGCAGACCTATCTCAGCTCCTCACAATTTTTATTCCTATCCCTGCTTTCTTCTTCAGTGCCAACAGATTATCTCTTTTGCTTAACAGAAAAATCAGTTTTCAAATGGGAAACCCCTCAATTTCCATCTAAGAAATTCACTAAATGCTCTTGTATTCAGCTCACACTCTCGGCTTGCTCTCCAGTGGACAGTGGAAGAGAGACCTTTCTGTTGAAGTCCTGTCCTTTTACTTGTGTTTGATTTTTTTGTTTTAATAGGGAAACTTTCTAGAACAGATTTGTTGTTGTTGTTGTTGTTGTTTTTACATTTACACGAAGGTGGTGTGTTGGGAAAAGACTGTACAAATTGCTAGACCCTGGGTCTAGAAGGGCATCTGGGGAAAATCCTATGTAAAGATGTAGCCAGTTTACCCTCACTGGGAACCTGAAAAAGTTTTCCTGCCAGATCTAAGTCTACTTTCTATGGCTGTCGTCATTAACTTTGTTGAAATCAGATCACTTTCCAGTTCTCATCTAGCTTGATCTCTTAGCAACCTAAGATTCTACTAACCATGGCTTTTTTTTTTTTTTAAAGATTTTATTTATTTGACAGAGAGAAACACAGCCAGAGAGGGAACACAAGGAGGGGGAGTGAGAGAGGGAGAAGCAGGCTTCCCGCCTAGCAGGGAGCCCAATGCGGGGCTCGATCCAGGGTCTCCAGGATCATGACCTGAGCCGAAGGCAGTCGCTTAACCAACTGAGCCACCCAGGCACCCCAACCATGCCTTTTTTAAAACACTTTCTTCCCTTAGCTATTTTGATTGATTTTTTTCTGCTTGCTTGGTTTATTTATCAGTATCTCTTCCTCTTTTCACCTCAGAATTGATGTTCCTCATGATTCTAGCCTAAGCGTTCTGTTCTGACTCTGAAAACTTTTCTCCTTAGCAAATCCTGTTATTGTGTTGGCTGCTATTACGTTTATTTGTGTAAGGACTCCCTAATACACATCTTGAGTCCAGCCTTTTTTCCATAGCTTTGGACCTATTCCCTGCACTGGTTTGGATCTCTAGTAGGCCCCTCAAATTCAGCATGTCTGAGGCAGAGTTTAGCATCTCATCCACACCCTTTCCAGGTTAGTTCTAAGGTACTTTCCATGTCTTCACATGGTGTCATCATAACACTGCTAAGTATCAGACTGAGGTGTTTTCTGTGAGTAGATCTTGTTTTTGTTTTGTTTTGTTTTTTTGTTTAAAGAGAACTCACATGTTAGAGAATGAACAAAAGATTTGAAGGCCCAGCTTTAAAATACCCAATTTGCTCAGAATTATGGAGTAATGAATACCCACTTACTAGTGCCCCCCTTGCACAAGTTCCAAATTTCCCTCTCTAACCCACCCCCCAGCATGTCTGCCCCTGCCCTTCTCCCACTACCCTCACGCCTTGTATTTAGAGCACTTTTCCCACAAAACTGCTAAAATTATGGGTAGGCTTAATTGAAACAGTGTTATATTTTAGGATTACTGTGGATAGAGCAGCCTTTGAAACCTACTGGGACATTAAAGATCACCTGTTCTAACTTTGTTGCACTGAGAATATTTGCTCTGGACTCTGAAGAACTGATTTGCAAATGAAGTTTGGGATGATACCATTTAGCAGATGTGTACCGCCTGGACAATCTGATGAACTGTATATAGAATGTTAAAGCACATTAACACATAAAGAAGGGCAACAGCTTCCTATTGGACAGTGGCAGAAGCCCACATAGTAAATCACATCACTAGTTGAATGGCTAAACCAAGAATAGCCCCTGACTTTCATGTCAGTGCTTTTTCTAATATCCCTTTGATGGGCATTTTTTCCTCAATTACCATGTTTTCCTTTGTTTTTGTTTTTCCCTAAGCATGACAATTTCATGTTCATGGTCTCTTGTTAATTTTTTTTGAAGTTTATTGGCATTTATTTTTTTAAAGTGGCTCTTAATATTTTGAATTTTGGCTGCACCAGATAGTTCATTTGCCAATGGTAATACTTCTCCCTAAATGGGCTTAGGAATACCTGTGGACATTTATAGTCATGCAAAGATAAATTGCATTAATTAAATTAATAAGATTTAGTTAGCAGATCTCTATTACAGACATTTTTTTTTTTAAATTCCTTGAAGGAAGCTTTTTGGTGTAAAGAGACAAGTTTGACTTATAACAAGCAGACATCATTTACATGGACTAAAAGGGATGTATGTTAACCTGATATCCTGTATTGGTGACTTACAGATTTTAGCCCTCCACTCTCAATAGACGCAGCCAAGGAAAAAATGAATGGCAATTGTTTATAACCTATTTAAAATTCTTACCTGACCATATTTGAGAAGCATCCTGTTTGAAACCTTTCTAAGCCAAATATTTATTGGGTTTATTTCCCCTTTTCTTCCCCTGTGTAAAATATTGTTAACTGTAATGTTTTATTTTTATTCACAGATTGTTATAAGTATAGGCCTCATGTTTTATGTAGTTCATCGAGCTCAAGTGGAATTGAATGCAGCTATTGTAGCTTGTGAAATGGAACTGAAAACCTCTCTGGTTAAAGGCAATCAACCAAATACCAGTGGCTCTTCATTCTACAACAAGAGGACCCTAACATTTTCTGGAGGTGGAATCAATATTGTATGACTCTAATGAAATGTATGATTGTCAAGAGCTAGTATGCTGTCCATGGTCTTGCGGTCACCTTACCAGTGGGCAGAGACAAGTTCTAATTGTATTATGGCACAAACAAAACTGACTAGTTTTTAAATTGCACAATTTTTTAAAAGGAAGAACCATTTTATGGATATGTAACTGTAAATGTAGATGCAAATTTGGGCTGCACCTCTATCATTTATTACGCCTGCAGTGGCCTATAGGTCTGCACTTTAGTATTTTTTGTTTTTCTGGGTACTTATGAACAGAGAAATAATCCAAATATTTTTCTGCTTAGTGTCTTTATTTATAAAGTCCATGAATAGTTGTAAGCATCTTCCCTACTTATAATGATGAGTAAGAGTATGTAATTTTAAATGTATCATATTATTTAGATGTTCTTTGTCCTTTTCAGAAAAGATAGTGTTTTTTTGTTTTGTTTTGTTTTTTGTTTTAAGTGGGACCACTTTGCTTCCCTTTTCCTTACTAGTTGGAAAATAGACATTAACTTTCAGTTGAATGTATTTTTGCAAGCATCATTGCAGGGCCATTTACACCTGTTCACACAAGCTTAAATCCTACATTGTGGGACTGAAGTGCTCTTAAGATACCTTTTTATTTTCACTGTGGAATATGCAAAGCAAAAGGGAAATTACTTAATGGGCAGTGGCTCAAATTAGAACCCAAGTTCTAATTCCATTACATTGGCTTTCCTCTCCTTAGATCTTTCATCAAAGTGCTGTTCCATTGCAGTCTTACTAAAAAGTTTAAGTAAAATAAACCTCTTTTTCCTTTTATGTCCATCATTAGGCTTTGAGAGAAAAGATCTAATCCTTTAAAATAATGGACTTACCATCATCGAAGATGTCACTCAGGTGGCCTTGTTTGATCAAATCGCCTTGTAGAAAACTAAGCTTTAAATCATTTTATAAGTCCACTGAATTACATCTGTATTTGTCCCCATAGTCTTCAGCTTTAAAACCATAAATATAATGTTAACTTAATGCCCAGATTTGTATTATTTGCCCTACTATAAAGTAGGTTTATTTTGTTTGTTTTTTTCGTACTTGTTTTTCTCTGATAAGACTCAGGAATTCTGAAATGTGAAATTAAGTCTCAATTCTTTCTCTTGTAGCATGAATTGAGTGTATTTATTAATAGCACTTAGTATATCATACAATAATTTGGCATATGATTCATTCAACATATGTATTATGCATCTGTCACCTTGTGATTTTAAAATGGCTTACTTGTGAACTTGATGACCAGTTTTTTTTTTTTATACCCCAGATTATAGATATGAATGCAGATTTTCTGGTTGATATCTCTTTTCTGGTTATGAAGATTCCACCTTATCAGAGACCTCCCATTTGCCTTTTCATTAGGGTAAAACCGTTGCCCTGATTTACTAAAGTGCAAAAGAGCTCTTTGGGAGCAGATTATTCTAGTCTTAGGCTAAAGACACTGTTGCATTTGATTTTAATGCATAAGTTTTTTCCCTTATTGCAGTTATAATTGATTTCCTTTCCTTCATCACGTCTAAGTTTTTTCACCTTTGGGTAACAGAGAAGTTCATTTGTATGTCCATACCAAGACCTCAGTGCAAATGATCCAAGAGGCACTTGGGTCTACAGTACTTAATTGGCCTCCAAATCCTTCTTTCTTTCATTGGTAGGAAAAAAAAATACATAGTACTAGAATATTCTTTTTTTTTTTTAACCCTAATTATTTGTTGTTTTTTTAAAAAAATAATTTTTAATAATCCCAATGAACAATATGTTTGATTTATTCTTTTCTAACTTGATAATATTTTTCTTTTGCTTCTTGTTTGTTGGTAAGTTTTTGTTAAAGGAATCATTTAAGATCACTACTTTCAGACTTGTGTTATACTTCATGTATTTTGAAGGCATTTATTTAGTTAACATTTTGTAACTTGAATAATTTCACCAAATGAATACCTTTTAGTAGTTTGTAATGAGTTCTTCCAGTTGTTGCATTTTGCTTCATACTTAAATATGTAAAGATAGCAGAGAAATAATTTTTCTGTATTCTGCCAATCATAATTTTATATAATAAAATCCATTTTTACTTAAAATGGTATGGATTTACTATTTCTAAAATACTAATCTACAGCTGTAATTTTCCTTTGCTTCCATCATTTCCTGGCCTCCAAGTAAACAACAATCCATTATATTCATGCTGTTTGGTTGCTGGGTTTTGGATGTGCTCTCTGTAAATTGTCTGAAGCACTGCCATGACTATTCACTCCATCTTTAAGCCTGCATCCCAAATTTATGGCAGCAACAAATTGAACAGGTTCCTTGTATGTTGCCCAAATAATGCCTCCAGTTCTAGAGTGTGTATTTGTAGAATAAAATGTTTTGATTTTTCAAACAGCAGTATAAAGTTGCTTTATGAACATTTTTAAAAGCATCCAATGTACCTAATTTCTCAATATGATGAAAGATATGTTCTAGTTCTAATTCTTTGGGCCTTTCCCTTAGTTTTCCATATTTTTTTGGTTTATTGTTAATGATTTGTTTACTCTTTGCCAAATTTTGTCACATAAATTATTTTTAAACAGCACATCTTTTTAAAAATGTGTACATAATTTACTAAGTGCTTTCATGTCCATTTTCATTTGATCATCTGATTTGTAAAATAACGTGAAATCTATACTCTTTGGTTTATGAAAATAATAGAACCAAATCTGTCATTAGAACATGTGTTTTTAGTTTGTGTTCAAAAGTGACTGTGTGGATTTGTTCAGAGCCATCCATACTCTTGTTTTATGTACTTTATAACCAGCTGCGAACCTGTCTAAGATGACTTCCCTTTGATAGGGTCAAATATATGACTATAAAACATTTCCCTCCTCGAGAGGTAAAGTTCAGTAGTTATTCTTACTTATCCTTGCTGTAACTGAGCTCTGTGTGTGTTAACATGTAGTGCTGATTTGGACTGTTCTTGGGGAAGGTGCTATGGCTTACTTACATCAGTGTTTGTGGGAATAGCTTTAGAATGCTTGAGAAAGAGGCTAGGTATGTGCTAGGGTGATGCAGGTCAATCCTTAGATGCATAGTAAATCCATGCTATTCAAAACCAAGTGGTGTTCACAGAGAAAAAGGAAGGTTCAGGAGGACCTCAGGAACAGTGATACTGACCTGGGTTGATGACTTCGGTGATGGAATTTTGTTTCAGAGGCCACTCAATTGTCAGAACAATGGTCAAAATAACACTATCTGGTATTTAGACTGGATATTGCTGATATAAGCTATTTAAGATATCATTTTTTTTTAAAGGTCATCTCTTAAGTTTAAAAGTCTTTAAGGAAGGGAGAGGAATCACCTGTTCCACAGGATATTTGAAACTCAGGAGTTCTGATAACTTTGCATATTGAACATGAACTACTAATTTATTTCACAACTAAATTATAACTTGGTACTTTGGAATTGCTAAGTGATTGCTGCAAACTCTTTTCTATGGTAGCTAAAGATTTAAAAGAGATAATTCAAAGGGTGAATCAGTAAAAGCTCTTGGTAACTGATATTCCAGATCACTTGTGTGCCTGAGAAAATAAAAGGTGATATTTTATTTTCCTTCTTTCTTCTCTTTCTTTCCCTCTATAATTTGATGGCTATGGAGACGTGTGACATGGGAGGGAGCATAGGAGGAAGGGAGGACATGTTTCTAAGATGGAATGGTGTGGTGACTGATGCTAGATGAGGGTGGTCATGGTTATGGGTTAGCAGAGGGCCTCAGGAGAAAGGATTCTGATGTCTAATATTGCCACTTGCTCTTCCATTTTTTTTTTCTAGTACGCCTAAATCATGAAATGCCACCTACCTGTCAAAAAAATCTTTAGTCATTTGTCCCAGGCTGCAGTAATGCTTACAATGCCTTCATAATGTTGAAAGACTTGCACTAGTATGATTTCCTATTGATCTCTACCCTCCTTCCATGACTGTTGCCTTGAGGGCATACTCTGCTATCATACACTTTCATCTCAGTACCTAAAATAATACGTGTCCTTGTTTATTTGTAGCAGTTACCATACTGTCATGTACATCTTTTCTGGTTAAAATTGCTTGCTAGAACATAGCATAGGCCCAAAGGGGAGCTCCCATGTTACTGACTGTTTCAAGTGGAGAGGTGCAGTGGGGCGCTCATTGCATAAGCATGTCTGGCAGTGCGTGTGCCCATTACCCAAGGTTGCACAGTACTGTCTGCCCTACTCGCCCTCCTTGGTTGAGGTGCCCGTCAGCACTCATTGTGGGTAAAACCTAGTAGTAGTATACCTTATTATGAGGTCAATATTGAACATTTTTTAGAAATAACATTAAATGTACAGGGTATTAAAATAGCATATGTGGGGCCACCTGGGTGGCTCAGTTGGTTAAGCTACTGCCTTCGGCTCAGGTCATGATCCTGGAGTCCCAGGATCAAGCCCCACATCGGGGTCCCTGCTCGGTGGGGATCCTGCTTCTACCTCTCTCACTCCCCCTGCTTGTGTTCCCTCTCTGGCTGTGTTTCTCTCTGTCAAATAAATAAAATCTTTAAAAAAAAATAAAATAGCATTTGTGTATATGGTAAATGTAATCATTCTGCTATGTTTCAACAAAGTTGATTATCCAGAGTAATTACTAACTGATGTTACTGTCTTAAAAATGACTAATATTCTGTAGAGTAATCTGCTGGGTGAAAGGCTTAAAAATCACAAAATATGCAGAGAAGTGACATAGAAAAGAGGGAGTAGAATATGCATTGAACCAAAAAGAATAATTTGAAAATTACAAAATTCTTACAGTAGGTGTACAATTAGAGTGGTATTTTTTTTTAAAGATTTTATTTACTATAGAGATAGATGGAGATAGAGAGCAAAAGAGAGAATGAGGGGGAGGAGCAGAGGAAGAGGGACAAGCAGACTACACGCTGAGCACAGAGCCCCACGCAGGGCCTGCCTGATCCCTGGACCCTAAGATCATGACCTGAACTGAAACCTAGAGTTGGACCCTTGACTGTACCACCCAGGTGCCACTAGAGTGGTATGTTTTAATGTAAGTCTGTTTATTCTAGGATGCATAAAATTCATGACCACCACAGAGCACAAGCCACTAAGAGGGAATTCTTTGATTCTGTCCTTATTAGTTACAAAGTGGCTCTCAGTAGAAATGTTTTGAAACATGGCCTCTTTCATACTCATTTTCTCTACCAGTCTTGCACTAAGTTGACCTCAGCAAGAAGGGCAGGAAACTGAATGGGTTTCTATTAAGTTTTTTCAGTTCATTAAACCAATTTTAAGTTAATTAACTGGTTTTGTATCATCAAATTTCTACTTTAAATTTACAAAAGAATAGCTTTGCTTGGAATCTACATTCTAGGTAGTTTTCACAGGAGTGCACTACATTATTAGATAAACTTGGAGCATATTCTGGGAACATGGAACCTGAGATTGTCCTTCCTCCATTTGGCTCCTAGGATCTACAGACTACTGGGCTCAGATGAGGTTTGCTTTCTATGGGGGTCTTAGCAGAGAAAACCCTCCTCTGATTTTCTCTGGTTTTCCAGAGAGCAGGGATTTCTCTGCTGGGAGGAAAGGCTGGAGAGCTGCAGCTCTTGGGGAGAATTTTACTTTGAAATTCATGGGCTTCTCAGTGGAAGTTTGATATGGGCCCCACCAAAATATGTCATCTCTCCCTGGCCTCCAGTAGGCAGCTGAGTGGCCTGAATGTTTCCTGCTACCAGAGAAGGAGAGAATTTAGGAAGATCATACTCAAAGAAGCTTCCTGCCAACTTTCTCCAAGGAATTCACAGTCTGCCTGCCTCACATTCCATCCCTGGCATTTCTGATGTCTCCTATTAATTGCAGCATTGTTCTTAGTGGTCAAACAACTGGAAACAAAGTGAACATAGCTTATAAGGGAATGGCTGCACAAATCATGGCACATCCACACTGAGGGAGATGGAGCAGCCCCTTCAGAGAAAGGAAGAACTGCGTGCATGTCCATGAAGGCTGATGTCTTCTCTTAGGTTGCTCCCAGCTAGTCGCTGGGCGATGTGGAGGTGCTTGAGCCTGTCCATTCCTCCCTAATGTAGGAATCCTCTGACAGGAAACATTTCCTTAGGGACACCCTGTCAGTTGGGCTGAAGTTTTCTCAGGATGGAACTGCAATCTGAGGTCTGTCTTTGACTCCTCTCACAGGCGTTAGTCCCAAGTCTTGGCCAAAAGGGCTTCTCTGCCAATACCTGCTTCTTTACCTTTATTCTTCACAGACATTCCCCCCAGCGAGTCTCTTGTGTCTAATTCAACTTGTATCTGTTTCTTGGAAGACCTGAACTGATACAATCTGCTCTAATGCAGTGATATTTCTGCCCCAAAAATGCATGATCTGAATCGCTTCATGAGGAAACATCAAACAAATCCAACTGAGGTACCTTGTAAAAACAACTGGACTATAGTCCCCAAAACTGTCAAGGTTATGATAAAAAAAAGAAAAAAAAAGAAATGAAAGAAAGAAAGAAAGAAAGAAAAACTGTTCGAGACTGAAGGAATCCAAAGAGATGAGATAAATAAATGCATGTGTGATCCTATATTGAATTTGTTACAAAAGACATTATTAAGACAAGTGGAAAACTTAAACTGGTTGTTTGTATTAGATAGTGATAACCTCAATGGCACAAGAGGAAATGCACACTGGAGAACTGGGGGATAACTAATGGATCGTCATGTCTCAAGCTGGGTTAGGAAGATAAAGGTCTTTGCACTATTCCTGCAACTTGCCTCTAAATTTGAAATTCTCGTCTTTCAAGAAGTGAATGTGGACTACGGAGAATGGACTGAGGTGCTAGGAAAGAAAGTCAAGACAAACTGGAAGGCTACTGCAGGTGTCCCGCTAACAGTGAGTGGGCCAGCAGGTTTGGTAACCAAAGAGAGATTCAAGGTAGATTGAAGTGATGGAGTTAACCAGACTCATTAATGAATTGGATATGGGATGGGGGTAAGAAAAAGGGTTACTAAGATAATTTTTTGTTTCTGGCTTTAGCAACTGAGTGGAGGCTAGCCACTCAGTGTAGCAAGGAAGATGGAGGGGATAATAGGTTTGGGAAGAAATTCAAAAGTTCTCTTTCAGATACATTATAATTGAGAAGCCTGGTATTAGTAGGGAGTTGGAGTTGATTGTTTGGCTCTAGACCTTAGAGTAGAAGTCCGGGATAGAGATGTAAATTTAAGAATTAATAGCATATAGGGCCATTGAGATAGATGGGATCACCTGCCAGGAAAAAGTAGACATTAAAAGAAGTCCTTAAATTAAACCCTGATGACCTCCACCATTTACAGGGTCAGTTAGAAGAGATACAGCTAAGGAATCCAATTATGATGGAACAAATTTAAATAATTATTCCTCTGTCCCAGACTTTCAAAATGGAATGTAAGTAGGATTCTGCTTGCTTATCCAAGAGGAAGGTGTGCCACCATGCTGGATTTGTGAGCACCTGCCTCAGAAGATATTTCTCCATTGTAATTTTCCCTCGGGCTACAATGGGCTGACCTTTCCTGCTTCCAGCATCACCCTCTATTGTGATAGTGACTGAAGACAGGATGAGCTCTAAATGTGGTTTTAAATTTGCACTTACATTAGGTTCACTCTTCATAAGAACTTTGGGAATTACTTTCTCTCCTGGGGCTCATTAGAAGCTTCCTAGGGTTAACAAACAGGTAACTAGTTGCCTTATTGCATATATAATAGGGGGAAGACTACTCATTTTCAATTCACTATCATTGTCACCATCAAAGGGAATTGTAAATGAGAGGTTTCTTAAATATTAAGGCTACTTAAGAATTCTTTGAGAAAATATTCTTATTTAAAAATGTTTAACTCTGGTCTGTGTTTGAAAGATACACAACATATGTAGACTGATTTTATATATTTTAAATATTTGATGTTACACAAATTTGATAAAAATAGTCAACATTCTTTAGATAAAGATAGGTGATAGTTCTTTTTGGGGTACCCCAGTAACAGGTGAGTAGGAAAGCAAAAACAAAACTTAAGTAGACAGGAAAACAGTTCTTTAGTTGTGAAAAAAAGTCGGGGTCAGTGATTGTACCATTTCAGTGAGGAGATTTCTAGGAAGATGTCACAAATATCCACAGGGACCAAGAAATCTGTTCCAGTGTCCTATAAGATGTGTATATTTTGTATGACCCCTACTCAAGATTGTCTCAGAGGTCTTGAGAAAGCTGATGTTGAAAGACTGAAAGCATTTTACTTAGTCTGTCAGTTTAACAGTAAGACTTCGTCTCAGCTCTGTCATTCACTAGGGAAAAACTTCACCAAATGGAGTTGGGCTCTGACTTTTATGCCGATTCCTGTTCTCTGTCTTCATATTAATAGACAACTGAGCTAGAGTTCTTGGCTTCTAACCCTCCAAAATGTTAATAGTGAAATCAGTAACAGTAGTGTGTTGAGTTACTGGAGTGGTAATTGCCACTGCACAGAGCCAAAGGAGAGGCTGACTGAATAGTCTGTCTTCAGTGTCACCAGTCGGAACACATGCTTTTCTCCTCCCCAGAGTTGACCAAGGACCCTGTATAGGGCTCATCTGAAGTGTATACATGGAAATAACATGTTTCATGGAATCTTAGAGATGCCTACTAATGTGCACCATTCTCTTACTTCCCCCTTATTCTCACAGAGGCATTTGTGTCTTGTTTTCTGCCTTGTTCATCACTGCCTTGCCAGCATGTAGACTAGTGCCCAGCACCTAGGAAATGCATTATAAATATTTGTTAACGTACTGAATAGTAAAATTAGCATAACCTTGTAGACACGGGATATGGCTTGCTTACATTACTGGATTTAATAAATATTCCAAAAATGTTGGCTGTAAATCATTTCTCAATTTTTCACTTTTTATATGTTCTATAAAAGCCAGGGAGTATAATTTAATACAATTATGCCACAAAGAGGATCTTTGTTTTTTTGGACGACAGCAAACACATTTCCTTTACTCAGTTTCTCCCACAGGTAGCATCGTACAGTGTCCCAACCAGGGTAGTCATACTGATGCAGTCAAAATAGACTAGTCCTATCACAAGGGCCCCTCATTTTACCCTTTAATAGTGACACCTACTCTCTTGCTCCTTCCCTGTACCTAGCCCTGGCAAGCATTAATCTGGTCTCCATTACTACAACTTTGTTATTGCCAAAATGCTAATATAAATGGAATTATGTATAGTATGTAGTCTCTTGGAACTGGCTTTTTCACTCAGCATAGTTCTTTGGCGATTCATCCAGATTGCCAATAATTGGAAAAGAATTCAGTCTTACTGGTAATTAAGCAAATGTAAATGAAGAGGATGATGATACTGATTTGTTAAACCACCAAAGCTTTAAAAAAACACAAAAAAGAAAACATCCAATGTATGCAAAATTGGAGGAAAATGGATGCTTTCATAAAAACAGTAACAGCTAATTTTGATTGCCTATTGCATGCTTTCCAAGGTTCTAAACATTTTAACTTATGTCAATTTATCTAACCACAACTCTGTGAGGTAAGTTCTACTATTATCTCTGCTTTATAGATAAGCAAACCAAGCATTGAGAGGTTAATAATTTGCCCAGTCATAAAATGAGTAAGTGGCAGGGCTAAGATTCAAACATTTATTTCCCAGTTTATTTTTTAATAACAGATATGCATTACTTGTAACATCAAAAATTCATTCATCCACAATTAAAATGACGCTCCCCTAGGATAGCAACCAAATATTCTGGCATCATAATTATTTCACTACTCCATTTCATCTCCTGTGTCCTACATCACCATACCAACTGATTCAAATTGGTGTTATCACTACTGAAAATTGTAAGTTATTTCTATATTATCTATAATTTTAAAAATATTTTCCTTTTGTTTCCAATGCCCTAAAATCATGACTATCAATATCTAATAAAATTTATAAAGTAAAATACATGAACATCTTAGTGTATTTCCTAAGTTCCAAGATATGAGTCATCCTACAGTAAAACTAAGTTTATAAAGCCTATTTTTTAAAGGAGGTAATTTATTTGAGATCTACAGATTCAGGTTTTTTTAAATAAGAAAATAAGTCAACTGTCCTGAAGGTATCATCTTCCCAAAACAGTGTTTTAAAACTGCAACATTTTTGATGGAACCAGAATCCGTATAAACTAATGGAAAGTATTCCAATTATCTATATGATTTCTGAGGATGGCAGATGACACATAGATTATGTTAATGAATTAAACATCTGCCTATATTTGAAATAAAATAGCTATTAAATTTACTATTTTCCCTCTAACAGAAATTAGCAAAAGGCAAACAATGTTCTTCATTGAGCTTTTGCAATTATAGTTCATTTGCTTCATTCTGAAAGCGTTCTTATTTTCTTTCCAGTTTTAAAACATTTTGTTATATTAATCAGGGGAGGAAGAAAATTACATGAATGGCTTAACATTACTCAGTTAAAAATAAATTCTTTATTTTCCTAAACTTAAAAGTACTATTTCATGATTACTCTGGCTTGTTGTCTTTAAGTTGCAATTAAAGTTATGACAAAGCATTTTGTTTCCAGGTAAAAGTGTTGCAGATATGAGCTGAATATTATTGTCTATGAAGACATAGACATCTGACTGGGCAGGTATATTGACAATGCAGCCCATAGGAACACATCAAAAAAAAAAAAGTCATTGAAATGTTTGTGACTTAGGGCACATTTGAACAGTTCCTACTTAACATGTCACATAATAGCTCTTCAGAGTCACGTACTTATTACTGTTCCTCCAAATAATGACAATAAATGTGTTCTAGTATTTTGATCCTAGTGCCATTATAAATTAATGTTGAATATTTGTTCATCTTGGGTTTTCTCTTTGGTGCTTCTTGGGATTTTAATTATCCCACAGTAGAATTATTATGTAATTTTGTAAAAAGATTTCTTTGTAGCAGATTCTTCATAGAGAAAATATAGGGTACTCAAAATAATTCTCAGCAGATTTCAGATATGGATTATATAATTCTAATTTTACCTAGTGGGAAATAAAGTACTAACCAAATTTACCCTTCACTCACAGAACATATGAATTGACTAAATGAAATACTAATTACATGAATAAGGTAGGGACAAAGTCCGAGAATTAAATTCTATTTAAGTATTATATTGACAAGTATCTGTTTAATTCATATATTACAGCCCTTTTCAAGATAAGTAAATTTACTTCTTTTTTTTTTTTTTTTTTTTTTTTAAAGATTTTATTTATTTGACAGAGAGAAACACAGCCAGAGAGGGAACACAAGCAGGGGGAGTGAGAGAGGGAGAAGCAGGCTTCCCGCCGAGCAGGCAGCCCGATGTGGGACTCGATCCCGGGTCTCCGGGATCATGACCTGAGCTGAAGGCAGTCGCTTAACCAACTGAGCCAC